>NBNE01001143.1:0-14298 GCA_002215365.1 Phytophthora megakarya | reverse complement strand
GATTGCCGATACTGCTGCATTTTGCAATGAATATGACGTTGGCGCACATAACTGCTAGAATGAACGCCACTGCTAGGATAACGAGCACAATAACAACCCGCATCGCTATCCGTTGCCGCTTCGTGGATAATTCAAAATGCTTAATCCACTGCAAAATCATACCATGCTGTGAGTTTTCACCTCGAGAGACGCAATTATCAACAAAGTGTTTACCTGTTTGTGGTATGAAAGAGGGGAATTCGGTCGAGGGAGAGTAGCATTGGCACCAATTGGTTCAAGATCCACTGCCGTCTGCTTCAGGTCTTTCATACTACGTTTCGCCTGGGCAAGTTGGTGTTTCCAGGATGAGGCATGGCGCATCAATGTTAAGCTCATCGCTGCTTCGGATAAAACGAATAATCCCGAAAGAAGACCAACGTAAGCGACTGTGTTCAAATTGGAACGCATGACGTCTGCAAACCGGTCGCGATCGTACGCTACTTGTGACGTTGGGGGTAAAAGGATGCGAATACTTTCCCAGTTGGCAATGATATTGTCCTCGACGAAGCTTCTACCAGCAAAGCAAGTGATAGCCAGCACAATAGAGCATGAACCGATAAGTGCTGAAATCAGGTAGCAAACCGAAAGCAGTCGACGATATTCAAAGTTGCCACCAATAAATGCTAGCAGCGCCACCACTAGCAATAAGACGCCACTTGCAAAAATTGCGAGTCCTGCGTATGGTGCCGAAGCAAGCGTTCCGGTATCAACGACGTAGTTACCACCAAGAATGAGAAAAAGAGATAGCGGGAACATGATCACACTGAAAATCTAGACACAACCGCTGCATTAGTTGTGGGAGTCTTCGTGAGTTCACAAACAGCAACGCACCTGTAAGAAAGCTATCGCAGCGCGTCGTTCACCCACCAGCCGACGTAGATACACACTAAAAACTAGTTGAATGACAGCGTTCACGACGAGGATTGCTGCTGCGCACTCAAGAATTTTCTTGGTGTCAGAAAGAAGCTGTCCATGCAGCAAAACTTAGCAAATGGTCTGGAAAGGAACAGTGATTGAATTCTAACCTTTTCCCGTTTTTCGACGTCACGCAGTACCAACGTTCTGTCGAGAAAAGCTGCAACCTCCAGCTCAACATCTGAAGTGAACAAGATGCACAAACCTCCAAGGAGTGCAAAACCAAAACACGACCCGATCGCAGTCATGAAGCTGGCGACTGCAGCTGGTGTCGATCTGCATACTCCCTATCATACATTTGTGTGTTAGCTTAGCCTTGGCATATTCGAAGAATGGATAAAACATTCAAACAAGGACCCACCAGAATTCCTGATAAAATACTCGCGATTCCCACCAGAGAACTCAGCAGCAATGTTGCACGATGAAGTGAAGCTAACGCGAACAGTACAAACAGCGCAGCCGTGCTTACAAGTGCACACAGAAAAATCAAAACGCTGGTGCATCTCGCCCTGCCGGAAAAAGTTGGTGGCGCCAACACATCACGAGGCATGGATGACGATTGTTGTGTTATGCACCGTGCTTACAAGTGCACACAGAAAAATCAAAACGCTGGTGCATCTCGTCCTGCAGGAAAAAGTTGGTGGCGCCAACACATCACGAGGCATCGATGCTGATTGCTGTGTTATGCTGGAACAGCACCGCATTTCAGCGGTTTGAAGTAGGAATGTTACAGTCGAACATGTACATGCGTTTCACAATGTTGACACGGGACATGGTGACAGCTCGTTATTTTGGTTTCTGCGAAGACGCCACTTGTGCTGCAGTTAAACTGTTCAAGAAACCTCAAACTATTCAGCATGACAGACTGGTACATTGATAACATTTATCTTCTCGCCATCATCTTCGGATGCAGTCCATTGGTATTCATATCGTCGTTCATAGTCATCAACACGCGAGTACGACGACAGTTCATCGGTGTTGCAGCTGAGAAGCGAAAAACTTCCGACACCCCGGAAGTGGTGATGATCAAGGCCCACACACGAATGGTGCGGTTTCTCTCAGTCATCGGTCTCCTTCTTGAAGTCGTATTGCTCATCAACATCACGAGACATTCCTCTAGCAGTTCAACTTACTCACTTGCTCTCATCCGTCCAGTAATCAATTTGTGCGTCTTCGTACTGGGGTTCATGACCAACACACACGCTGCCTTCCGTCTCGCATACATAGCGACGATCGGCCACATCATCGTATTCGCAACCGTTGCTGAAGTATCGTTCGCTATGGTTATCAACTGCATGCAAGTGGAAGACTTGAAGTGCGGTGATAGTGTCCTATCACTCTCGCTCCACACTCTCAAGTTGCTCAAACACCGCGAACTCGTCAGCCTCTTCCTATGTCCATGGGTAGCGCTCGAAACAGCGTATCTCTGCGTCGCCATCGGCTTTTGTTCCTCACGATACTCCGCTCGACGTCTTTCACTCTCACGTCCAATGTTTAACCTTCGCGCGGCACTGCTCTCCGTCCATCCTCATCCCTCACCAACTAAACGTGTCTAACTCAAACAACTACCTCACATAATGTTATTTGTACAAATGAGAATTGTCTGTCTAGAAGCCTCAAGAGCTGACGTTCCATGCGTCGTCAGGTAGCGAGTCCAGCACTTCTTGCACCACTTCATACGGCGCCGTCGTGAATAACGAGGCCGGGTAGACTGCTGCCCCCCACACTGGATGCACCAGAATTTTGCACATACCGGCGCTCAGACAGCGGTACCGCAGCAGCAACTCCACTCCGTCCACTTCACTGTACACCTTGTTGCTGGACAGCGTCAACATCTATAGCAAAATAAAAGAACATTATTAAAAAATAATAAAATATAATATCTACTGCGATTGACTGACCGGAAGCCCCGAGCACGGGTCGATGAAGTCTGCCCAGAACTTTCTAGCGATGAGCGCGTTGGCCACTTGCTGCGCAAAGGCCAGAAACGTCTCCAGCAGTCGGTCCTTCTCCTTGTCTGCGTCGACTCCGAACTGACTCAAGTCCATGAGCGACTTCTGACACGTCAAGACCGCCAGCATCCGCTCGCTCTTGCGCTGGAACTGCGCGGGGAAAACGTGCTTCAGCTCGCGCAGCATCAGACGCGGACACGCGTGCACCGACACTTGGAAGCCCTCGCGCAGCTCTGTGGGCGACAGCAGAGGCTCCAGCCAGCCCCGGACAGCGCGAGTACGTTCCTCAATCTCGCCCATTTCGTAATGACTCCAATGGTGTTTGAAAACTATTTTATGCATTTATACAGTGGTAATTATAACCAACATCACTTATCCAACTGATTTCGTGTTTATTAATTGATACAGGTTCTCTGCGGACCAACAGAATAACATCAGTTGGGTATCAGAGACCAACGATGGACGCGGTCCATCAGGTGCAGGATGAGGAGGTGAAGGTGATCGTGATGAACTACGGCAAGTGGAAGGACTCGAAGGCGCTGAGCCAGCTGCTGATCCAGAAGGGCGTCGCCTTCCTCAAGGTGCAGAAGTCGCGGCAATTGTCCTTCGGCTTCGTGCACTTCCG
This sequence comes from Phytophthora megakarya, assembly GCA_002215365.1. Lineage (NCBI taxonomy): Eukaryota > Oomycota > Peronosporomycetes > Peronosporales > Peronosporaceae > Phytophthora > Phytophthora megakarya. The sequence goes on along the minus strand of NBNE01001143.1, from coordinate 10,767 downwards.
CTCGCAAGAGGAGCGAGCGCAGGCGCTGCCCCAGCTGCAGACGATCGAGTGGAACGGAGAGACGCTGGAGGTGAAGGACGCGCTGCCCAAGCGCAGCATGAAGCCCATGCGCCAACGCAGCAAGCGCGAGCGTCCGGAGAAGGACGAGAAGCAGGAGAAGGAAGAAGAAGACGTGTCGGAACGGGACGTACGTGATGTCGTCACGCCTTGGGCCAACGTCCCGTACGAGGAGCAGCTGGAGCGAAAGGAGGCGGAGATGAAGAAGGTGCTGGTGAAGATCGTCCGCCAAACACGCAAGGAATTCGGCAAGAAGGAGAAGCGAGTGGCGCAGGACCAGCGCAATATCGCTAAGAAGAAGCGCAAAATGGAGGAACAACAGGAGAAGGACGGAGAGCAGGTGAAGCAGGAGCCAGCGGAGGTTTATGTGGACGATGCCAAGCCGCAATATGCGCTGAAGATCCCCAAGTGGCTCAATAGTCACGGATCGATCTTTGTGGTGGCCAATAACGTCCTCTACTCGCGTGCACATGAAGCAGAGGTGAACACTCCGTGGACACGTGTGGCTGATGCTGCAGATGTAGTGGCGATCGTGTCTTTCGGTAGTGACTTGGTGGCTGCCAAGACGGACAATTGCATCTACGCTCTGAAACCGGGCTCGACGGAGTTGTGTTGGGAGAAGATTTGCAGCGGACCAAAAGAAGCGCAGATTACGTCGTTCGCGTCGCTGCGTGGCTGGCTGTTGAGCTGCACGAGTGATGGCAAAATCTACAAACAGGAAGGCACGGGGCGATTCGCCTCTGGAGAATGGAAACTGCTGGGTGAAGTGCCGGGTGCTACTGTCATTGGAATTCACAATGGCTTTTTGTACGCGCTTAACTCGGCCTCAGACAGTACGATGCCGTGGTCACGCGCCCCGCTTGACGGACAAGCGCTAGAAGCATTGACGTTTGAGACGTTTGACGTTAAAATGCCTAGCGCACTTGGAATCACGTCACACAACACGCTGTTTATTCTCCTGACGCCAGAAGCACTCCAGTTCGTGCAGCAAGATGGTACCGTGAAGGCTACTGTTTCCTTGACGGAAGACGTTAAGGGTGCCAGCTTTGCCGGATTTGCGAGCCACAACGGTCTGTGCTGCCCCATGGACTCCATCCACGCTTCGCCGGTGACGGAAGGCTATCGCAACAAGTGCGAGTTCACTTTTGGCTTTGACAAGGAAGACAAACCATGCCTTGGCTTCCGTCTTGGTCTCTTCCGTGAAGGATCTGTGGTTGTCAGCAAACCCGACGAATGTATTAATGTGTCCAACGAAATGAAGGCAGTGTGTGCTGTCATGCAGAACATTGTGGAAACCTCGGACGTTCCAGTGTACAATGTCAACACAAAAGCGGGTGTGTGGCGCGTGCTGACAGTGCGTCAGAGTGTCAACACGGACGACCTCATGGTCATGGTGCAAGTAAACCCTGCAAACAAGACCCCTGAAGAGCGAGCTGCCGTCAAAGACCTGGTGGTCAAGCGTCTCACCGATGCGAGCAATCCGTTCAAGATTACTTCCATCTTCATGCAGGAGTACGAGGGGCTGTCGGCTCCTTCGGATAACGACCCAGTGGAGCACGCGTTTGGCAAGACCAAGCTGGAGGAGCACCTGCTGGGCATGCGCTTCTCAGTCTCCCCGAATGCTTTCTTCCAGGTCAACACACATGGCGCTGAGAAGCTGTACTCGCTCGTAAAGCAGTATGCTAACGCGGATGAACACACACTGCTTTATGATGTGTGTTGTGGCACTGGTACGATTGGCATTTGCGCGTCGAAGGGTGTGGGCAAGGTTGTGGGCATTGAGATCTGCAAACCTGCAACTGACGACGCTGAGGTGAATGCGACTCTCAATGACGTGCAAAATGTGACCTTCGTCAACTCCAAGGCTGAGGACGTGATGAAGGATCTGCTTCGTAAGAAGCGTGACGAGAATGAGAAGCACCTTAACCGCGTCGTGGCCATCGTGGACCCTCCTCGTGCCGGTCTTCACCACCAAGTGTTGCGTGCTCTTCGTTCTTGCCCGCCGGTGGAGCGTATTGTCTACGTGTCTTGCAACCCGACTAACTCGCTTGTGCGAGATGCTGTGACGTTGTGTGGACCAAGCACGAAGTCTATCCAGGGCCAGGCTTTCGAGCCTGTACACGCTGCGCCGGTAGACATGTTCCCGCACACCCAACACTGCGAGATGATCATTGTGTTTGACCGTGTCAAGGCCGAATAGATTACAGGATCGGCGTTCTAATAGCATTGAGCATTGCATTTGTCACTCTATCTCACTGTCCTACATCCTCGAAGTCGTCCTCTCTAAAAGGCGGAGCTTCGTCCATCATTCGCGACTTGAATGGTTTAATTGACCGTTTGACAGGGACTACTGTTCCTGGAGTAGTAGCTGGTTCTGTGGATTTCTTCTTTGCTGTCACGGTAGCACCTTTGACGGGTGTCTTTGGCTGTGCTGGCTTCTTGGGGGTCTTAGCCTTAGCAGCCTTGTTCAAAGCACGTAATGTCTGCAGGTCGGTCAAACCGGGCGTGAAAAGCGCGAGGATCTACACGCCAAATACAAAGCATTAGCTTGTTGCGTTGGAATGATGCAACTTGCGTAAAATGAACATACCCGATTGAACATTCGATTGCGTTCCTGGCGTTGGTTAAGCGGCTTATAATCCGGCTCCTTCATGTTCTTCTTGTCTTCCGTTTTCAGCATTTGCCTGCAATTAATCCGCGTTAGACACAGTGTTCAAGAATTGCGAATAATTCTTCTTACCGATAATCATTTTCTTTGGAAACCCACTCGTCTTGAAGTTCGAGTAGTGCGTGCATCTTCGTACCGAGATCTTTGTCCTTTGCAATGGCTACAACAATGCAAATCAAACAGTTAATTTGCTAGAACCACTGCTACTTTGTCTCCTGATGATAACGCACCTGCCTTCACTGCATCGATCGGCTCTGTTGTCGCTCGCATCCCGTATGCAGCAACAAGTTGTGTCAGCGTTTCCAGCGCAACATCCAATTTCTCTCGTTCATTCCTCGCTACATCTCGAGCTTCCAGTCGTAACATATTCGACTAAAACCACAGTTTCATCAGCTTCAACTTCACCACATCCAGCCTACCCACCTTCAAGTACTGCTTCGTGTAGGGCAAGAACGTCATCAACGTCGCAAAGTAACCTGTCACACGCCACTTGTTCGGATGTGCTTCCACCACCAACTTGTCCACTGCACGCAGTGGTTCATCCAGCGACCTCGGGAACACTTTGGGGATGGGTGTCGTCTCGGCCACTACAAGAACCGCATCAGCACTCTCTCTAGAGCTTAATCACTTGCACTTACACTCCTGCACCGCCGTCCTGAGCACTTCCAGCTTCCGCACCACCTCCGCATCCGGCTGCCAGTCACTCGCAGCCTCTGGGAGCTCGTCCAGAAAGGACCTCAGCGCTCCGTCCACCGCTCTCTTCTTGCCTCTCTTGGCTCCAGCTCGCTCCATCTCGTGCTCCTCCTTCTCCAGCGTCTCGATCTCCTCGCCAGCGTTGACAAAGAAGCCGGAGTGCTTGGTCTTCACCTTGGTCTGGCCCCGCACGTCCTCGATGTGCTGCTGCAGCTCTTCGTCGTCGATGAACGAGTCTTCCGAGTCGTACAAGTCGTCGTCGTCTCGGCGGTCGAAGCCTCCGCCCACGTCGCCGTCGTCACCATCGTTCAGCACTGCGCCGCCTCCGTAGCGTTTCTCCAAGTGCTCGATAATGTTGAAGCGCTGCGGACGCGAAGACTCGGTTTTGCCAGTCGATACAGAGCCGTTGGAGGGGCTGGATCCGGCAGAAGACGTGGACGCACGCGTGCTGTCGAGCACGAGCTGCTTGAAGTTGATCTCGGGGCTGCTCGTGTCCAGTTGGATGCGGAACGTCCGCCGCGGCTTCGGCATCGACACCTGCGAGGTCATGGTGCAAACTGCAGGAATAGTGACATGTTTTCACTTTAGTGACGTATTTTCACTTTAGGGACGTGTTTCACTTTAGTGACGCTGTGCTATACGCGATAGATTTGAAAATGTCGATCCGAGGCACGAGCGCGAGTCAAGATGGCCGCTACTTCGGGCAGGAGAAGAAGCTGCTGGCCAAGATGACGTTCCCTGCGAGCTTCGAGCAGCGCGTGGACATGCGCAAGGTGCAGCGGGAGGTGGTCAACCAGTGGGTGGCCGAGCGCATCACGCAGCTGCTGGGCTTTGAGGACGACATCGTGGTGTCCATGGCCATCAACCTGCTGGAGCCCAAAGTGGACGAGAAGCTGGACCCGAAGCAGCTGCAGATGGCGCTCACGGGTTTCTTGGAAAAACAGGCAGGTGCCTTCACGGAGGAGCTGTGGGAGCTGCTGCTCAGTGCCCAGAGCCACCCCACCGGTATCCCCAGAGTCATTCTGGAGAAGAAGAAGCAGGAGATGCAGACGATCGCAGAGGAGAAGGAGAAGATGAAGAAGGTGCTGGAGGACAAGAAGAAGGAGAACGGAGACAGCAGACAACAGACCCAGAAACCACGCAGTCCACGCAGAGAGAGACGCTCCAGGAGTCCTCAACGACGCCCACGCAGTCCTCCAAGACGTTTCCGCAGTCCGAGACGCTCTCCAAGTGTAAAGAGACGATCGAGGAGTCCGCCACGAAGGCGGAGACGCTCATCGAGTATACGCAGACGTCCAAGGAGTCCGCGGAGACGCTCCCGTAGCCCGAGAAGACGCTCCAGGAGCGCACCCCGTGGACGTTCGAGACGTGGACGATCTCGATCGCCGTCTGTGAAACGCCGCCGCAGAGACCGGTAAGTAGCAAGAGTTCTTGTAGTTAAGGTGCAGCGTTACTGATGTTGAGTTGTTTTGTGCCAATTAGGTCGCTATCTCGATCGCCAGTCCGATTGCGCGAGCGACCGTCTGAGCGCAGAGAGAGAACTCCGAGACGAGAGAGAAGGTATTTGATAGACTTGTTGTATGTACGTTATTTATTAATGCGCTTGTTTCTTGTTGTTTTTTGCTAGTCGTCGCTCTCGTCGTTCGCCTTCAAGCTCGGTATCTCGCTCGTCATCTTCGTCACGATCGCCTTCGCCTCGTCGTCGTCGGTCGAGTAAATCTCGTCGAATGGATTCCTCTGATAGCGAGTCCGACAGCGACTAATGGTGTTGCCATTTACTGTAGACACACAATAAACCGAACCGAGAGGCACGGAGATCAGTTGATCCTGGTGGCAGCTATTTTAGCTAGACAAGCTATCCGACACGGTGTCCGGTCGCTAGACGAATACATTTTGCATCGAACCTGTGCTGCGATTCAGCTGGAAGATTTGGACAACTTTGTGGTGGATAGTAATGTTGTCTCGTTTCGGTTTTGGACAAGAGGTCATCACTGCCAGCGGTAGTGACGCTGAACTCGCGGTATTTCTCGACAAGGAAGAGAAGAAAGCACAAGAAAAGAAGAAGAACAAGGGTAAATCGAAGAAAGGCTTTGATGAGGAACTTCCTAAACTTTTCATGGAGCTGCCATGGTCGGAGCAGCGCAAAATTGGGCAGAAAGCGCCAGTGTTACGTCAGGTGGAAGGAGACTCGCTCAACCAGCGTATTCGCCTCTACCGACGCACAATCTTCTTTCATATCCACTGTGAGAAGTTCGACTTCGTTCATCCTATAGACATCAGATTCTGACCATTCTTGTGGTGATGAATTTCGTGTTGAAGCGAAGCTCGAGCACAGTGGTTATATCGCTCAACGACTGCGGGTTCAAAATCAAAATCCGAACGGAAAAGATGTAAGTAAGGTTTCGTTATTGAGTACTTCTCACTCACACGATGGAGAACAGGAAAAGGGTCGGACAGCACTGCATTACGCTTGCAGACACGTACGTGAACTTGAAAGTGACAACGATGGAAGTGCCAAACTTAGTTTATCCTTACAGGGCGCTGAGAATGCAGTTCGAACGCTTATCCACGAAGAAGCAACGATTGATGACCCAGATGTAAGTCCTGCATCGCCAAGTCAAAGCGAATTGTTGACTTAGCTACAATCCTCATACGTTTTCAGTTGGAAATGCGTTGGACTCCGTTGCATTATGCCGTGATGGGAGGTCATGAGAAGATTGTAGCGCGGCTAGTGGACAAAGCTCCAGTGCGGCGAATTACGATCAATCGCAAGGATGTGAGTTCTCTTTAACTTCTTGATGCCATGCTTGGTAAACTTAGTTGAAAATGACGATGTTTAGAAATGTGGTATGACGCCGCTCATGTTGGTGAGTTGCGCTATATTCAATTGATCGAGCTCAATAGACTTCTTTCTAATGAACAAGTTTCATAGGCATGCGGAGAAGACTATGCAGGTATTGCCAAGCTTCTGCTTCGCAAGAAAGCTTTCGTCGATGAAACGGATGTACGTTTGCATCGAGAATCTGTTCAATCTATACGTATCTTGCTTGATATTAAAGAGCTGCTTTGCCCCAGAACGATGGCTGGAGTGCACTTCACTATGGTACCATCTTTGATATTCCTCATCCATTGCGACGTTTTCACAAAGTATTCTCCATTTTCTCTAGCCGCTGCCAACGATGCCGCCGTAGCTGCAGAAGTCCTGGTTGAATATGACGCCAACCTCAAGACCCGGACGGAATCCACCAAGGAGACAGCTCTTGAAATGGCGGAACGACTTCGCTCGCATCTTGTTGCGATTCTCCTGTACGAAATGACTTATAGACGATCATGAAATGGATCGGAAGCTAACGAAGTCGCGAGTAGAATGGTCGAGTTGATCTTCTTTAGTCTGTCTATCCATCTTGAATTCCAGCCGGTCGAGTCGTACACGAAAGACGTAACATGAAAAGCGATTGGCACTGATAACCCCAATGGGTTATCAGGATCACTAGCTGCATCCAATCGCTATGTCCTTCGTCTCCACCACCAACTGAGACTTGGGCTCCTTTGCATGTACGCAAAAGGGACTTGCAGACGTGAAGCTCCATCGACGTCATTTTCAGATTTGCACCGAGAAGGGAGCGATCATGACGCAGTTGACACCTTTGGACGCCGCTCTTCAGCTCTTCACTGTCCAGGAGACTCCAAAGACCACGTCTGTAGTGCTGTCCCTGCCTCAAGAGCCCGACCGCAAGCAAAAGCGCGAACTGCAGAAGTTGCTGGTGCCTCTCGTCTTCCTGTTCCGCGGTCGTGACGACATCGTACGTCAATGTACTGCAACTCAATGAAGGATGTTCTGACATTTGCTACTTTGCAGACACTAGTGCAGTCGCCTTCGAACGAGATCGAGAAATCGACTCTTGCAGTGGTCAAAGATGGCGCAGAGGTGGCCACGATCTCAAGTGAAGGAGAGCTGAAGGACCAAGTGCTGAAGCTGGTGGAGCACATTGGCTGGAGTCCCGACTGCCCCGACGAGACGCAAGTGCACAACTACCTGACCCCCATCAATGCTGAGGAACTCTTGGGAGATGTGGCTGCCTTCACCGCCTCCACAGGACAACGTGACTACGTGGCCAATGCGGCCAATGTGTCGTCAATCATTTGGCACGCGTTCACGGAGGCTGGACGTCCCATTAACTGGGCAGGTTTCTACTTCGTACGGCCCCTTGCCAACCCCAAGGAGACGGACCACGACCACATTTTGATCCTCGGGCCTTTCATGGGCAAACCTGCGTGCAGTCGGATCCGCTTCCAGAGTGGAGTTTGTGGTGCTGCGTGGCGAACCAAGGCGGTTCAGCGCATCAAGGACGTACACGACTTTCCTGGCCACATTGCGTGCGATGACGCATCCCAGTCGGAGCTGGTGGTTCCTGTCTTCGACAAGCAGGGCGAAGTGATCGCTCTCATTGATCTGGACTGCCCAGAGAAGAACGGGTTCTCAGTCGAGGACGAACGCACTTTTGTGGAGGTGGCACGCGTCATGTCCGAGGCATGTGACTGGGGTAACGTGGGGCTGCCATACACTCAGCCGTAAGTTGAAAATGGAGTGCTTTCAACTTTGTAGCAAGCAGCACGCAGCTCAGTTAGATCAAATGAACTCCGTCTGTTTCCGTCATGGTAGTATCGAGTGGGGGCGAAGTGATCGCTCTCATTGATCTGGACTGCCCAGAGAAGAACGGATTCTCAGTCGAGGACGAACGTACTTTTGTGGAGGTCGCACGCGTCATGTCCGAGGCGTGTGACTGGGGTAACGTGGGGCTGCCATACACTCAGCCATAAGTTGAGAATGGAGTGCTTTCAACTTTGTAGCAAGCAACAGCAGCTCAGTTAGATCAAATGAACTCCGTCTGTTTCCGCCATGTACATGGTAGTGTCGAGTGGATGGAATCTATTACATGTCATGTATGGTTACAAATGAGTCGAACGAGGTGGTAGAGCGACGTCGACGAGTACTCTTGCTAATCAAAATCTATTGGTTCACTTCAGCACGTTCTTCACGAGCGACTGTGTGATAATTGGGAGTGCCACAGCTAGGATGTCGAGATCGGGATCAAGCTTACGACCAACTGCTTCCAGAACTTCTATTGGTTCACTTCAGCACGTTCTTCACGAGCGACTGTGTGATAATCGGGAGCGCCACAGCTAGGATGTCGAGATCGGGGTCAAGCTTCCGACCAACTGCTTCTAGAACCGCGATGGAAACAACAATCGACGCGTACTTCCCCTCCAGCTTCACCTCGTGCGTACAGCAAAGCTCCATCACCTGTCGAAGTAGCGCTCCAACATGCACCTTCTTCAAACTGAGTCTCCAGCTCAATGCTTCGTTCACAATCTTCTCCATTCCAACACAAAACGACTCGAGATCCTTGCACTTGGCCGGAGCAATATCTCCATTTGGCCCCACTCTATTTCCCTTGCTTCGCGACACAATCAACTCACCGGCCTTGTATCCGTTACCGGTTGCCACTGCGTGGAATAATTCGACAAAATTACGCAGATCTTGTTGCTCGAGCTTCGTCACGATACCAGCATCGATCACTACTACACCAGCATTCCGAATTGCCTCCGAACGTGACACACGAGCAGTTCTGCCGCCATCTTGCTCGTCAAATAAAAGGTTGCCTGGATGTAGATCTCCATGGGCAAAGTTGTCTAGAAATACCATTCGGAGATACGCTTCAAGGACGACACGTGCCACAGCTTTCCGACGCGGGGGTTCCATTTGTGAGAAGATCTCGCTGAAATGCAGTCCGTCTTCAAAGCTCTCCACCAATACACTCTCTGTCGTGTAATCCATCAATGGCACAGGGAAGCGCAGACCTTTCCGATTGCGAAAGTGTTCGCTAAACAACTCGAGATTTTCTCCTTCCACTCGCAAGTTCAGTTGATTCTCCATCAATGACGCGAATTCCGTCACACTATCCTTTCCTCCCAACCACCTCAACGTCGGGACAACTTCCAACATGGCCACAAAAGCTCGTAAAAGCTGCAGATCCAGCGCCACCATTTGCTTCACATGCGGATGAATGACTTTCACTGCCACTTGTTCACCTGTCGCTTTGATGCGACCTCGATACACTTGAGCAATGCAGCCGGATCCAATGGGATGGCTGTCCACCTCCAAAATCTCTCTCCAATTGTCGCCAAACGCCATACTCAACGCGTCTTCCGTCTGCTCCCACGAATGCATTGGCGCATGCTCGTGAAACTTCTCGAATCGGTCGCAAAAGGACGCAGGGAACATGTCACGTCGAGTGCTCGCCCACTGCAGGAACTTCATCACTGTAGGGGACGAGAACTGCGCCAGCCACAGCGCCAGCTCCCACCATTGCTCCGTAACTGCAGGAAACACTGTACCAGCTGTAAAAGCCACTGGAGCTGTGAGCGTCAACGGCAGCGAGAGTCCCAGCAACTTGGTGAAATGCAGAGCCACTCGAAGCAACCGCTTTAACGTCTGAATTAGCGTCTCCTTAGCTACGGACGTGGCTAAAACGGAGGGATAAACCCGCAGCACCTCGGAATTGCGACGTGTCCAGACATTGCGAGCGACTTGAGCACGAGCGTTGAAGGCGAATCTGGAGTGTGCCACAACAACTTGATGCGGAAGCAGTCGAGGCCATGAGAGATGCGGTTTATGCAGCAGACGAGCGCGTGGAGAGCGAGCTACCGACGTCCGTAGCAGCATGGTCGCACTGAGACTAACCTTAGTCGGCGACTATTGAACGGATGTTGCTTGAAGGTAGCAATTGAGTGTTGCGTGAATGTGCGTAGAATGTTGCAGCAACGATGCCAATCAAAGACGAAAATGGAGCATGCCTGCGGTCGAACGTCTGCATGGATCAACAATGACAAGCGCCCGGAACTGAAGACTTTGCATGGAAGAGTGCTGCGTTTCGTGCTGCTGTGGCTTCTCTTCGGCCTGTGGATCGTGGGACTCGCGTCGTTCATCGCTTTGTGGCTGTTCTCGGGCTTTTGCGTGCTGCGTTCCGTCTGGAATGGCTTGACTGCAGACAATTGGACGCCGTTGCCACTGCTGGTGCAGGTCTATCTGTCTGCTATGGCCATGTACGAGAGTTACCATTATGTGACACGAGACTCGCTGCATTTGTGGCCATTGATGCGTCGTTTGGTTCGCTACGTTTTCCTGCACTACCCGTACTTCCGTCTGAACGTGGTAGTATTTGAAGAGCGAGAAGAAGAGAAGAAGACTGAACCGGAGATTGAGCAGGATTGCGATGAAGAGGACGACGGTCATTTGACTGCAAAGGCTGCAGTTGCAGCTGTGGAGGAGAACGACGTGACTCCAT
>NBNE01001142.1:0-14301 GCA_002215365.1 Phytophthora megakarya | reverse complement strand
TAAACCTCGACGCCTCGTCGATGGCACGTCGTCACCACCGTCGTCGCAACATGACTGCCACCTGTTACATACCCATAATTCGCGAATATTTCACTTTTTGCACCTGTGGCCTATTGCTTACTGTAACTTACAGTCTGCACGATCAACATGCAGACTTGGAATTTCAGCATCGCCCAGCCTAAGTGAGATTAATTTCTGAATTGTTAAAAGTTACCTCTAGGAAACTTGTATAGAGATCAACCCTAACCATTCCTATCAAATAAGTAGAGCCAAGAAAATAGAGGTATGAAATAGATTATATCAGAGTGCAAAGCGATTATAAATGGGGACTTCGTCCCCAAGAAGGCGACAGACGTCAACGAATTCAAGAGAATTGAAATTGAAAAAAATTACCACGCAGGGCTAGACCAACGCAGCGACAACGAACCTTAGTAAGGAACAGACCTCGTAATCCCAATGGTGCATTCGCTCGGATGAACGAAAGGCGGATCAGTACAAGTACCAGCTATCATACAGCGACCAGCCAAGCCTAACTCTTCAGAAATAGACGTTCCAGTCTACAAAATTCGACAAGTATCGCCCGACTAGAAAGAAGCTCAACGAAAAAACGAGAACTAACAAGTTCCCCACGATTTATAATGAACATCGCGTCAATTTCGTTTCTTCTGCCTTTGGGGGAACTTTCATCTGTCACAAAAATCGTTCGCTTTGTTGTCACAAGATCATAAAGCCTTTTGGTCACCATTGGACACTAGCGACTAAGCTCCGAGAAAATCCACTTTGAAACCCACCATCTTGGACCGCCAACAGGGAATTTATACTTCATTTCATCTCCACACGCGATATTACTTCGCCACACCAATACGTCGTTGTTGCATCAGGGCAACTAATACTGATCGCAAGTCACCAACAGTTATACCAGCAGTACTTGCTCCTTCACCCTTCTGTGATCGTTGGCAATTATTTGTCGAAATTGTGGTTCGGAGTGCTCGAAGCACATGTAACATGTCCACATGCGCTGGCTTCAGCATCAGCAAGATCTTGAGCTCTTCAGCATTACGATGCTTCATGCAATATTCCAGAAGTAAAAAGTAAACCCCACTTGAGGCAGTAGCACGGACGCGGGTTTCCTCCTCTTGGTCATCATCATCTGGATTCTGATTATCGTGTGGGTTCTTTAGTAAAAACAAGAATTTTTGTTTGCTCTCATCGAACAGGTGACATCGTAAAAGTGCTCGGCATGCTTCAGTGTGATGACCGCAATAACTCAAAAGATCCACATATGCTACCAATGAGGCCTTAGCTACTTGTCCATCCTTGTACTTCTTCCCTTGAATTATTTTGTCCGTAAAAAACTCCAACGGAGGGAAAAGCGTCAGCGCCCGCTCTGCGTGTGACCGAGTTACAGGTTGATGACCAGACAGTGAAAAAAGCCGAGGGCAAAATCGCTCGACGCACCGAATGAAGGGAAGCAGCGACTCAGGTTCATATAATAGATACAATCTGCTCATGGACTCCAGGTACATGTGCTTTGAAAATGAAGACGCAGCAACATGGCGGAAATCTGCCAACATTCGTTCACTATGGAACAAACGGTGACTTGGAGTTGCCTCTGCTCTTATCACACGCCGTACGGCATCATATTGCTGCTGTTCCTTGAAAGCCACGCCATCCAATAGGAAAGACTCGAGTTGCAAAAGCCATTGCTCCCCCTGTCGCTTCGAGCTGGTGCTACATCCGGCAGCAAAACGCAAGCTACTCATAGGGCGGAGTTTTCGACTCAGTCGAAAGTTGCGCGCATCTTCCGGGTCTATCACCGAATCTTTTCGCTGAAGGCCATTCTCCATATCCTGAGCGGTAGATAAATCGTCTTCATTAGCAAGGACCGTAGTAAGTTCGCTCACAGCTCGAACTGTTCGGTTTTCACCATCCTCCATGGACGATGACTCCTGGAGGGTTTCATCACTGCTTGCTTCCAGATGAGCAAGCTTACGTTTTGCTAGAACGATCCAGTTGGAAAGATGATGTAGCGCTTCAAGGTTGGCTGGTGTAAGTCGAATCAGGTGATTCTCATCGTTGCTTGTGCCGCTTGCACCATCCAACCGCCCGTATGATCGGATACCACTTGCAGTCTTGTAGATCGCAGTTACGAGTTGTGCCGATTCAGTTACGATCTTCTCTGACGTAGCTCGATGGTCGAGAAGAGCCAAGAGAAATGCTGGACTAGACACACTGTTCCATACAGCTTTCCATGCCTCAGGGTGGCTTTGTGTTGGATCCATTGCCGATGGAGTTACACGTTCCAAGACGTCTAGGGCGTACCGGACTGCATCTAAATGCAAGTCACCTGCACCATAATCTTTAACAGCCAGGAACGCTGTCTTAGGACCTGGTGCATTGTTTTCACTGTTTCTTTCTTGTTTCACAGACTGTGGCTGATGCAGAGCTGCGGCAACTGCATTTGCTGGAGGCAGATGAATTGTCCAGAACCCACATGAGGCCCATAAACCGACGGAGCTAGCGCTCCCTGAAATGGTCCAGAACTTACATTTCCCATTCCCACGTTGCTGAGAAATATTGGCGATCGCATCCGGCAGTTTTACATTCTCAAGTAACTCACCAGCGATCAACGTGTATACACGAATCTCATAGCGAGTAAGTACTAGAAAAACATGGCGATGTGCTGCGATGTCTAGCACATCATAATTCTGGTTCATGTCGTTTCGAGTGCTGCTAGTTGGTTGTTTCCATAACGCCAGAGTTGTCAGCCTGCGTGCAAAAAGCGACGTACAAGACCCATTATCACGCGTGTCATTGTTGGTTGCATAACTAGTGGAAGAGGAAGAACTGCGAGACTTCGGCGTCACGAGATAGATTTCTCCAGACTCCCGGTGTAGAATCACAAGCTCACCAGTAACACTGTGTACACAGATCATGATCTGTGCCATCTCTGGAGTCGGGTGTCCCTCCTCAATCGAGAAAACTTTAGGCCAACTCAAGTCCACAATTCGAAGAGATTCTGTCGAACTCCGAAAGGAAATCCCCTGTGCTTTGGAAACCGCAAAAAGGCCAAGTTTCGAGCTTAGCAAAGTCACGACGTCATCACACGAGGGCTTGGGGGAGAACGCACTCCCCACAACCACATCAGTAGCACGCAAAGCATCAGTCGCGCGTTCAAAGCGCAATCGTCGCACTTTCATCTTCGGTTCGTGCTTCGTGGCCGTCGACCACCACACTAATTCCGCTGTTCCACTCGAGTCCGAGCCACTTCCACTGCTGGTAATATCTCCACTCAAGCCACTGTCCAGTGGCAAATCTGTCGTCGTAAATGCCGCAACAGGCCGCGTCCACTTCAAATTCGGGTTCTCCAAAAAGCACAACCGGTTGAGAAAGACCCACTGGAACAAATCTGCCTGCCATTCCCACAGAAACGCCATGCCATCTTCTCTAGCCACGACACACCTCAACGGAGCAGCAGTGACAACCGACTTCAAAGACCCAGACGAGTCATTTAACCCTCGACTTGCACTGAGTTTCTGGGTTTTCTGCAGTCTTCCTCCACTGCGAAGGAACCGGATGGAGACCACGCGACAGTCGAATCTCGCACACAGCAGTGGCGCTTTGATTAAAACACTTCCCTCCTTGCCTCCTGTCGCTCTCGTGTGCGGTGCAAAGAGCTCTTGGAGCAGTTCCAGCTCGTCGACCTGTTGCACAGGCAATTGTGCCTTATTTTGCCTAGATTTGGCGCTCTTCTCCTCTCTTTTAGGGGGCAGAGCGTCCAGCACGTACACCACGCGAGGGGCTGCGGGGGCGGACCCGGTGGGGGTCGCAGGGGTCGCAGGGGTCGTCTGACTGCGGTTGATGGGCGGGGCCAACTGCAGTCCCGGGGCCTTCCGCACCAGCACCAGAGCCACGTGACCAGCCGTGGGGACGCAATGTTCCAATTCGTAGGGGAATTCCACGAATTCGGAGCTAAAAGGGTCTTCTTCTGGACTGGAGGTCAACGCGCGTAGGAGGTTTGCACCTCGCACTGCAGGCCACGTGAGACCCCCGCACAGCACGCGCGTGTGCGACGCAGAAGGAGGCATGACCTCTTTCGCCAGGATTTATGAGACGACTTCTTTTTACCGGTACGGTATTAATACTTGAAAACGTCAATTATAGGAAGAATTAAAGTATTTTAGTATTTTGCTACGGTTTAGAGTAATTCGGGCATGGAGCGATTAGATGTCGTGAACAACGTAGCCAAAATGATGGCGAATGAATATCAGCCGAATGATATTCTACAACGATAATCATGTAATACTTACCACGTCGTCAACCAACGAAGTTGCAACACTCAAACACTTACCGCAGCTGGACTTCTCCCTTCTCCGTTGAAGGTGAACACTTTGAATTGACGAACGAGAGCCAAACGCCCTTGGACTCGCGTCCTAGTTCAAGAACTGGAAGATGTTCCTTCAACTACCGATAAACGTGCGATGACAGACTCGAGAGCTCCCAGTCGTCTCTAACGAAAACCCCATCGCAGTCGTAAAATAATCGTCCGTCGCAACTCGAAACGAAGGTCAAGGCGCTGGATATTGTGAACTGACCCCACGAGTAAAGGCGAGAACCCAAGACATTGTCGCGTTCGTGCCTGACGTCGAACTACCTGGTGCTCATGAACCAACCGCTAGGATAGGAAGCAAAGGATACGTTTTTGTGAGTCTCGTGAGTTTCCCGCAGTAAGATAATGCTGCCAATTCAGCCAATTCAGCTGGTCGCACGAACATGGGACCCAGTGCTTCTGTTTAACGCACAACCCGCATGTTTTCCAACAAGCTGGCATTACAGGTATACAGAATAATACTTCAAGTAATACTGAATTCCTCTCCCTGCCTCGTGCCAATCGCTAGAGCACCGCTTTCGTTCGCCTTGTCGTTGCCGACTTAGGTCAGCAAGCAGCTTCGAGGGTGGTCAGGCGAAGTCTCCGAACCCTTCGATCGGACGATCTCAAAGCAGCCAACGTGTCCTCGTGGTGCACTTTTGATTCGCGTCGATTGTGCGCAGTCCGACGTTGCGGTATCGACAATCAAACGCAAACATGACAAGTAACGCAGACGTCGAACCGACTTGGGTCTCGGTGCCCTGTGTGAACCCGAGAGAAGCGCCGTTGATCGGCTCCGGTCACGCTTGTGCCGTTCGTAAAGGCTCGCTCTACATCTTCGGAGGTGAGACTTGAGACCGTCAGGGGCGGAACATCAAGTCTTCAGTGCATCTCTCTGCTTGGGTGGACCAACTCACGGTGTTTGCTATTTTGCTATTCGTATCATTGACAGAGCGCAACCTTCCTGTAGCTCCGATTCGCAGCAGTTCGGTGATCCGCCCCAGCAACAACTTTTACGAATTCAACTTCGCTCGAAAGGAGTGGTCGACAGTTTTGGGCAATGGCTTCGCTCCGAGTCAACGTCAAAGTCACTCGGCTGTGGTCTACAAGGACTCGTTCCTCGTCTTTGGCGGCTACGATGGCGATAGACGCTTGAACGACTTCTTCTCGTACAATTTTCGTGAGTTGTATCACTTGAGATTGCTATCTTGATCAGGTCTCACCAAGTTTCAACACAGTGACGCAAACTTGGACCAACGTGTTTGTCAACGCTGGACAACAACCAACACCGAGATATGGACACGCTGCAGTGGTGTACGGTAGGTAGTACGAGTTTCATTACGCTTTCCTTCCGATCTAATTGATGAGTACGATGCTAGACAACGCCATGTACATCTTTGGAGGAAGTGATAGTCACTATGACCGAGAGTCCATGTCAAGCCGCAGCTCCAGCGAATATGGCAGACTTGACTCGGGTCGACACGTCAATGACATGCATTCGTTTAACTTGGGTGCGTATATTAGCAGAGAACATAATATACCAAGCGTACTGACGCTTCCTGGTGGTTATGTACAGAAACCAATTCATGGGCATTGATCCGCACGACTGGAGAGGTTCCGTACCCTCGGTACGTGTACTGAAAATGAAGTTATAGTCGGGAAGGACTAACCATCTCGAATTGAATCGCTAGAGAGGGAGCTTCGATGATTGTCTATAACCAGTGTTGTATCTTGTTTGGAGGATACGACCACGACCTGGGCTATCTCAACGATGTTCACGTTTTCAACTTCGGTAAGCAGTTGTTTCGTTGGATTCTGCAGTTCTTCGTTAATTTTGCTGTGTGCATTTGACAGAGACCCGCGTTTGGTCAAGTCTGGAGACGAAGGGCACACCACCGACAGGTTTCCACCACCCGCTTGTAACCGTGCACGACAATTCTTTGGTCGTTTTCGGTGGAAAGACAGACCCGAACGTATATGATCTCGACCTTGGTACGCTTTTCCTCGTACATGAGATTATATGTACCAAACTAATTTGTCTCCTTGTTTGCAGAATCAAACACCTGGACGACGGTCGCTTACAAAGCACCATCTCCGAAGTGTAGCTCACCTGCTGGGTGTGTTCATGATGGCAATTTAGTCGTCTTGAGCGACCACGACGACACGGTTAGCTTCAAACAGCTTCAATTGCCAGCGAAGAAAACGGAATCCAAGACCCAGGAAGATTTAGAGGCCGATGAAGAGGGCTCAGCGATCGCCCACTTGCGTTCACTCGTCAATAACCAGCTTATGAGCGACGTGACTTTCTTTGGTAAGTTCGATCGTCTTGGAAAATCGCGAAGCAAAACTCACGTGTGTCTTCATAGTTGAAGGAGAACCGATTTTTGGTCACAAAAGTCTCTGCGTGCGCTGCAACTACTTCAAGGCCATGTTCACAGGAGAGGTACAAAGCAAAATGATGTCGTCGAATTATGAATCTCGCGACTAATCATTTGTCTATTGTCATAGATGTTGGAAAGCACTGCTCGCCAAATCGAGATCTCCGATGTCAGTCGAACGACATTCCTTTCGCTGCTAGAGTATGTGTACACAGACCGCATCACTGTTGCTGATAATGATGTCAAGGAACTCTTTGTTGCTGCAGACCGGGTATGTGTTTGTCATCATTTTGGTCAAAATGATGTAAATGGTAAGACTGCTAAAGGCTCGTTTTGATGAACAGTACGGCATTGAAAGCCTCAAACGGCGTTGCGCTCAAAAGCTCTTGAAATCGGTGTGCGTCGACAATGTCGCGAGCATCCTTCAGGCAGCCGATCAGCATAACGCCCCATCACTGCGAGATGAATGCTTCGCTTTCACACTTCGTAACTTTGACACCGTCTCAAAAACTCCGTCATTTCTGGAAATGGCCCGAACCAACATCGAGTTAGCATTGCAGATTCTGCAGCAACGCTAAGATCACCTTTGTGTTGCAATGTGATAGGATTGGTTTCTTGACATTGGAATCAAGAATGGACATGTTATACACTAGGATGAGAACCCTTGACAAAATGTAGTGCTTACATCTTTTTGCGAATGAGTTTACCATTCACATCATCCAATGGGGAAACAAAGAGCATGATATCACGAAGATGTACTATTCCTTTGACAGAGCAGACTCATTGTCGAACGTTTTATCTTCTCCGGATCACTGCTGCCGTTACTGTAGAAAGCGTGATAACACCCGCGATCGCAATCGCACTCAACTGGCTGATCGACAATTCCTGCCCTAGATTTTTAGAGACGAAACAGTTCACCTTCGACCAAACACTTGGTGCTCGTAGTTCGTCCAAGTGCTTGATCATCAGCTCCCCATCACCTTCCACCTCAAAACCCAAACGTCGATAGAAATTCCGGACACCCACACCCGCAATCACAGCCATTTTCTTGTATCCGTGGGAGCGAGCAATCTCCTCCGCCTTCATCATCAACTGCGTACCAAATCCTGTGTGCTGCGCATGCGAACTTTCTGCATCGGTCGCAGGGGCACTAGCTGCTTTCTTCTTCTTGCTGAGTGCGGCAACAAGTTGACCGTACACGTGTAACTCGCGGATCAATGCAGCACCCTCGAGCTCCGGAAACACACCACCACCAGGAGTTTGCGACAAACGCAACCGGGCAAAACCACAAATCTTGGAGCGATCAGGCGTCTCGAAGCTGATAAAGTACTCGTCGCCCTCATTTGCCTCGTACTCACGAATCACACACTCCGCAGATGCAATAGCAACATCATCAGTTTTCACTTCACGACACCGAATGCACTTGCATGGTGTGCCTCGTGCGATCATTTTGTTGTTGATCACCTGACGTAGGTTGGGTTCATCCATTCCTCCTAGAATGTATTGGCTCGGAATATCGCGGATCACACGGTTAAGACGGATCCACGGGTGTACTTGAGTCTTCACATCCATCAGCAGTTCAATCAGTTTGTCCTCTGCGTATGGCACATAGCTACCTTCGTCATACCACTTCTTAATCACCGTCCACGGTGTGATCTCGCACGGGTAAATCTTCCACTGATCCGCCTGCAAATCTGGTGAGTGCAGCACGTACTCAAACATCGCTCGATCCTGCTCGGGGTCGCTGCCAGGAAGGTTCGGCATCAGGTGAATATCGGTCTTGTAGCAACAATCACGCAACAACTTCAACGCTTGTACCGCCTCCGCCAACGTGTGGCCACGGTTGATCTTCTTCAAGATAGCATCGTTCGTGTGTTGAATACCCAGCTGCACCCGCGTGCATCCATATCTACGGAATCGTCGCAGTTCTTCCGGGGTGATGCAATCCGGTCGTGTTTCCAGCGTGATACCAATGATCTTCACAGCTGCCGTCTCATTCTCTAACTTCTCGTCATCCAGACTGTGTCGTTCCCGCTTCTCTCTGTCAAAGAACGTGTTCGCCGCGTAGAACAAGTCGCGAATGAAGTTTTCCTGATATTCCACAGGGTACGACGCCCACGTTCCTCCCAGCACCAGCAGCTCAATTTTGTCCACGGGATGTCCATTCATCGCCAACGTCACACAGCGATCGCAAAACTGCAACACCGGGTCGAAATCGTTGCGATTGGCTCGGAGCACACTTGGCTCGTCGTGCAAGTAGCTTCTGGGCTGATCTGGTTCATTAGGACAATAGTAGCAGTTCCACTGACAGCTGAATTTCTGCTTCTTGCCGCCCACAGCCGGGTACGGACTGGTCAAGACCGTGACCACTAATACACCCGATTGGCTCTTTTGGGCCTTCTTCACCAGCAATTTCTCGAGCGCCATCCCTTTTGGCGCTGAACCCTTTTGCACCAACAACCCCAAGACGAACTTCATCTGGGATTTCTTAGGGAGACACTTGAATTTGCGGCGTAACAGCACGAAAACCTTTTCCAGTTCCCGAGCCGTTTGGGGGTCGTGGTCCACTAGGAATTGACCCATTTCCTCGAATTTGGGCAGCTCTTCCACCGGCACCAGCTTGTCCCACGTGGCGTAGATGTCGTCCAGCCCCGTGTTCTTCCAGTTGGGGTCTTGGCTGCGCTTGTACGTGGCAGGATCGTTCACGTCCGGCGCTTGGATGGCTTCGATATCAGCGGTTCCGATGGGTTCTAGAGCGTGTGAGGAGCTGGCAATTGCAGTAGACGCAGAAGACGCGGTGGCAATTGTAGCGGCGCTCGTTGCAGGGCTGGAAGGCGCCTGGGAAGGAGACGAGAGAGGCTGCCGATCGGCCATGACGACCGATAATCTGGTGGTCCTGATGGCGTTAAACGGTCGATACTTTTAGAAAAGAATAAGGAGCTATTTTTGACATTTGTTGGTCAAATATCTAGTGTTACCAAACCTTTAAGATTTAAATACAATTTTACCTTCTGAATGAAATTAAAATCTATCTATTACAGAACACTACAATTTAGTGTATATACTTACGTAATTATGTTTTTTATATTATATAGGATAAAAATATCTAGCTTCTGGATCTTTTTAGACTCTAAATAGGTGCGAGCACAATTTATAGGATTTAGAACTGTAGTTAGGTTTTGATTTTGGGGTTGTAAATTTAAATGGGTCAAGATCTAGGGTTCTAAATAATATTTAGATATCTTTTTCTCAACTTAAATTTACAATTCCAACAATAGCTCCTTGTTTTTTCAGAACTTCTGTATCAACACTAGCTGGGAAAGCAGACGCGAAACACCAACATTTCTCCTGGTGATTCCTCGGAATCGCGCCACATACTTGTCTGGTGCTAAAGATACGCTTGGATACGTATCTTCGCATCCAAGAAGATCCTAGTCTAGGATTCCTAGATCCGCCAAATTAAAGATACGTGAACAGAAAAAGGTGAGTTAGTTAGTTGACTAACCTTTTAGTTGGTAGTTTTAGGTGGTGGTGATCATTGCTCAGCTAATACGTCCGAACTCGCAGTCGATAGCTGAATGACCTGCAACTCTACCGATTCATTCATAAATTTGCCTACTCAGACCAAGCACCGAGCTCCTAATTCGTCGAAATCCGTGACATGATGACACTGCTACAGGAACTCGCAATGACGGGTACGACAGTCGTCGTTGTGTACTGTATTATCTTCATGGTAATTGGCATTCGATCGCAAGCTTCTCGTGCAGTTTTGTTGCACCTGCTCGCTTTCTGTCAAGGTGTCAACCTCAGGTGGGTGATTGATCCAGCCCTCGCGTTCCAAATTCTCAAGGTAAGTGACAAAGGAGACTTGATCGAGTCCAAGTTGTCATTGCCTGCCTGGAGACCCGTCATTTCTCTCGAGTCGGTTAATGGAGAACAATGGCGTCGGATGAAAACGCAGTTTACGAAACTCACTCAGGTGTTGCAGCCGATTTCGGAGCTCACGAATCTTTTCGAGACACGAGGACGAGAATTGCTCGGGTTCGAGACGGTGATCGACGCACTCAAGGTGAATGAACTGTGAGTTGCATGTTTCTATGAGTGGGTGTTTGAACGGAAATTCGACTCGCAAAAGTTTGCAGAAGTTTGTCACTCGACGTGGGAGTGGCGAAAGCAGATTGTGCTCAAAGGGTTTGCGGACGGTGGAGTGAAGGAACGTACTGTCGAGTGGTGTGTGGAGGAGATTCGATGCACACCTCGATTGTACGAACTGTTCGGAGCGAAGTGGGCGGAACCAGAGTACTATTCGCTTATACTACAGCCATTCATAATCTCACCAGCGATTAATTTGACGGACGTTACTGTGGTGATCAAGGAGTGGGTGAATGTTACACCTGCAACTGAGCTAATTACACCGGAGATTATCCGACAATGTGTATGTACTGTAGTGCTCATCCGTTCCCAATCATTGAGCGGTATTGCCCTGCTGGCGATGCTGAATTGAACATCCCTCCGAATACACAAGTGGTGATTCCACGTGACGAAATGGCCGGTGATGCTTTTGCTACCGATGTTGATTTGGTAGACGATAATGCGTTCTACTAGCTGTCCTAAAGTGTCCTATTGCCCTAAAAAGTCCAGTAATTTACGCGTAATTAATCGATTTTTGTACAGTAGGACAATGCACTTGGTTTTAGGACAAATCCCCATCTTGTTTTCAGAATCTTTCAGTAATTTATTCAACAATCGTAATCTATTAACGGGCGAGGGCGAGCGGCTGCGAGCGCGAGACTCACTCGGTGCATTCACTGATTGCCAACGCCCGCCGATTAGGCGGGGATTGTGAAGCAAGCGAGCAGAGCGAGCGCTGCAACGCGCGAGTGGCCTTACCCATTTTAACATTTGAGCATGCATCATAGATACTGTGTATTGATAATCTGACTGGTTTGTCCGTAAAGTGTCCTAAAGTCGAATAGTATAGTACCGGTAAACACTAGTATAATACTAGTAGTAGTAGTTCCCTGGTTGTCCTAAAATTGTCCTACTGTCCTATTTGTCCTAAAGTATAGTAAACACTAGTAAATAGTAATTCCCTGGTTGACCTGAAAATTGTCCTACTGTCCTATTTGTCCTAAACATACTCATTTCAGTAGTTTAGGACATTCTATAGGACACTTTATTTTGCATTCTATATAGCAGGTTTTGTGCGTTTTCTGCCCAAAGGCGCAAGTTTTTTAGGACAAATAGGACAATATAGGACAATTTTAGGACACATTAATTTGGTGCTGAATCTAGAGTTTGTGTTGGGACGGCACATGGCAATGAAAGCTATGGTTGGGTTGTTCACGGACGCTTTTGTGCGCTCGGAACAGTTGGCTCGGAGAAGGTACCTGCGTTGCTACATAAATTATGCCCTTTTTCTTATCGTGGCTAATACAAGGCTTCGGGTTTGGGGGGTTAAAGCTGACAATAAATTTATTTATGATATTTATCAGCCCTGATGCTACTATTGTATATAAATGAGCTAACCTCTTGCTCCTTAGATCTTTTCATCGATCAGCGACGAAATCAATCTTCACAACCCAAATTTCGTGAGAACTCCGTATCGAAGTGAGAACTACGAATGCACAGTACTACATGTAACACCTTCTGGATTTGAATGCTGTATTACTGGAGTTTCTTAGACAGCTTGCGGTGAAGGTGTGTAAAAACTCGAACAATCATCCTTTATCCGATCGAGCTGGTTTGGTAATCTTTGTTTTGAACAATAAAATAACTGTAATCACTAAGCGTAACCCTGGCTGTTTCTCTGTAGATGTCGGTTGCCCAACTCATTTCCCAGCAAATAACACGCCTTCGAGTATCCAAGGTAGACTTTCTTGAGTGTTTCCATCCCGGCAGTGGCAATAACTCGTACGGCGATGCACAGCTCGCACAAAGTTTCGGTTGCAGTTTCCTCTCCGTCATTGTGTCGGCCCGAAAACTTGTGGTTCAGTCTGGGCTGGAACATCTCTAGTTTCGGCAAGCACTTAAGCGCTCTACCACATTCTAAGTATCATTGCCCAATTTTCAAGACACAGACATCATCTTGCCAGCTCTCCAACGTATCATCATGGTCTTCGTTCCTCGCCCAGCCCGCCCTACCTTCACGCCAGCTCAAGTCACCGGGTTCTACGTCCAACCGTGCCGCGACGACTACAACGAAGTAATTCTGGAATATTTTCGTTGCCGGTGCGGCACCGTTAGAAAACAAACATGTCGTAACGGGTTTACAAACCTGATGCAGCACGTGAGACGCGAGCATCCGACCTTTGAGGCGGAGGTAACGACGGCAGAGACTGGGTCTCTCCTTAACTACGTGCGTCGATCTGCCCAAAACCTTTAAGGTTAGCTGATGTAGATCGTCATGAACAATCTTCCCGTCATCTTTTGCGAGAATCGCGACACCCGACGGTAAGTTAACCCTTTTCCAGTTGTTTATCCAATTTAAACTTTAACGAGCTATATTTAAATTTATGTACAGTTATTCGACACTGGACCCAATCTGCGTTGAAACCTTATGTGCGGCAATGGGAGGAGTCGTGGTGGCGGTGGAGAGGTCTATTGCCTCTGATATGCCGGACATTTTTCGGCTCATCCTTGACGGATGGTGTCGTGTAGGACACGATAGAATTCTTATGTTCGGGTGAGTTCCTACCAACAACATACACTTCCCCGCAGAGGTAAGTGATTTGTTGGATCTACCAGGAACGATCTCTTACACCGGATTGGACTAGCCTCAGTGTAACCCGGGTTGCCTTCGGTCAACCCTTTAGAAACTTACCTAGTCACGAACGAGGACTAGGAAGTATATTTATCGCTCTCGCGCGAACCCACTGCAGTCCCTCAGAGTAAGGGTACCGGTTTTCACAAACCTAGTACAGGGGCACCGAGGGAATCCTCGGTAGGAAGTGAGAACCCTCTGTTCACACAAATACACACTGAACGCGTTCTCGCTTACGTTCTATACACGTCCACACTCTCCTCTTGGCCTTACCTAGCTGACAGACCCTTGGTTCAATGTACTTCGGGTCTATCAACAGGCATCCACACAACCAGGCGTATCCTGGTCTAAGATAAGCTAGCTAGACTTACCGAAGACGGACCTGACCCTTGTTAGCTGCGAGGGAGAACTGCTTTTTATTACTGCATAATGTGAGGCTCTGAGAGCCCCTCTACAGCCCATCTACCGATGAGTCCTATTCCTATATACTAAAATAAAGTATAAACCGATCCTGTGGGACAATTCCCAGCCGACTCTCTCTACCGACATCTCCCGACCGAGGGTTCACGTAGGTACGAACTCACTATCATTCTGGACTTGACCGAGGACTCGCTTAAACGAGCACTCGGTTAAATAAGGAATGGGTTCCTAATTTAGGATAACCCGGAAAAACCCTCAGCCAGGTTATATTAGAATGGCCGAGGGCTCGTACGATCCCAAGAGCGACTCCGTCACTAGGACGTGGGGTGTAGTGGGCCTAGTGCTCACTACCTAGCTTACACGTGTGCGCA
>NBNE01001140.1:0-14308 GCA_002215365.1 Phytophthora megakarya | reverse complement strand
CGTGTTTTAGACTAATTCGCTTCATTTTACCATCTAATTATCGTATTACGGCGTATGGAAGTCCTCAGTTGGCAACTTCCCCATCACGGCTCAAGTCTTCAGTTCGGCATGTTCATGGAGACCGGCGACCTGCACTTCGAGGGGCTTTCTCCGCTCGCAACGACGTCCCCAGACGCCAACCACGCTTCTCCACCTGCAGCCACGTCCAGTGAGCCCCAGAAACCCAAGAAAAAGCGAAAGGCAACTTACGTGTTGCGCAAAGAGGAGCAAACCGCGTTGCAGCAAGAAATTGAGCAGTTGGAGAGTCAAGTTGCCGTACTTAAGACGCGCTCTCTCCCACCCGAAGAAGCCGCGAAGGCAGACCCAGTATTGCAGCGAAGAGAGGCGGAGAACGCCGCGCTCACGAGTGTATTGCGTCATCAGCAACTTCATGTTGCCAACGCCCAGTCGTTGCTCTCGCGATGTCTGGGGGACCAACACACGCACCCATTATACACACGCATCCGTCTCACGAAAGACTGGCCGGAAAGAAGAGCTACACTCCGAGCCATTCGTGCCGAAAAGTTGCGGAATGCTTACGAGTACATTATGGCAAGAAGTTGCCACTCGCAACCAGAGAAGATGCAGCTGTCGGACGAGAGGTTCGAGTCGACACAGGGCGATTTGTGCTGTGTACGATTCGAAACTGTGCATTTTCGTGGCGTGGAGTCACTGGAGCAAGTGTACAACGCGCTGATTTTTTATTTGACCAATATGGAGATTAGCATTTCCGAGAGACTGGGACATATTACGGTGCGAGATGATTACGATTCCATCGAAGGCACCGCGTACAACTCGCGGATTGCGTCAACGGAAGATTGCGGAGTTACCACAGAAATGAATGCAGTGTCGTTTCCGCAACTTTTTGGCAAAGATGAACTGGGTGTAGGTGTAGAACCTTGTGCCATTATGGCAAGCGACTGTGTGGACGAAGACGAATTGTATCCGTACAACTCGGAGCGAGTGCGCAAAGATGTTTCAGGTGCAGTGTTGCTGACGACAAATAGGATGAAAGTGAAACACAAAGGGGACAAACGGATTGGATTGACAAGCACGAGACAAGAAGAGACGGAAGTGGTCGTGACGATGCGTCGGGCGGCGTTCGTGAAACTTCATAAACCGCAGTTTCCAGTGTCGCCTTTTGCGCTGCAGGAGTTGCATGAGGGTATTGCCAGATGGGGCGATGTTATGCTTAAAACTATTCGCAGTGTTGTGTACACGACGCCGTAGGTATAAACGTCCGATGTTTAACACTAAACGTTAGATTTTCCTGAATTTGTTGGATAAAAATGGATAGGAGTTGGATACTTGTTGGACCGCTGTCTGACAATTTCGAAAATTTGGTAAATTTGGTCTAAGCCTGTGTCTGTTTAATTCGACGATATATTTACGATAGAGCGAAAATGCACTACTATTATAGTAGTAGTACAAAGGTCACGTTACCGCAACTCGTCGATGCACCCGGCTGCTCTTGCAATATTCTTACCATTATTGTTTATTTTACATTTTTTACAACGGGCGAGAGTATTCCACACTTCAAGTCGCAAAACTCAACGGTTTGTTGTACTAGGTTTAGAAACCTGTTTCTACCTCAGTCTGGAATTTGCGTCGCTGGACGACAACCGTAATACTCGTAGATCGACTGGATATGGTAATCGCTCGGATCAATGAAACAATCGCGGCGCTTGATTTGAGTCGTATTGAACAGATCCCACAACAAAGTGTGCCGAATGAAATGCGTTCCAGGAGTGTGATTTCCAAAACTGTTGAAGTCATCCTACATGGAGTGGATTGATGGTCATATTACATCGTAGAGCTCCCAACACTTGAACACGAGTGCTATTCTCGCGAGCTCGTTAACTATATCACGATTCAACCTGGCGTTTACACTTCAAACCTTATGGCACCTCTTATCAGCTAAATTGACCCCATAACACCCCACGATATCAAGCGGATGACAGTTTCGGCCATCAAATGCATTTGGGGTGTCTCGTGCCTGCTGACATCGACAATACTATTAACTGGCGTACTTTCATCGTGGAAATTGGTCATGCGCGTAGGTGGGGAACTACACCTGGATCTCTTGACTGGAAGGATCAGCAATTGGTCATGTGTGCTACATCCCCTAACGATAATACATGAATGCCATGAGTTTGGCTACTGTAACTGTAATCTCGCCGCACTTTCGAGAATCTGGATACTAAAATCGAACATGCACTGCTATTTGATTTCAAGAAACTATCACCAACTCATGATTGGGTACCCGGTCTTTAAGGACTGAGGCTCACAGTTCTCAGATCTTGACTTCATAGTATTTATGACATCGAATATGGATATCCGGACAGCATTTGGCACGTGAGCATCTCCAGCGATATAATATATTCAAAGATGAATAACTTTTACAATTTAGCGCCTAATAGTAACACATATTACCGAATTTAAATGTTATTGACCAGGTAGAAACGCAAATCCAAGTGAGGGGTTGGTTTTCGATAGCGTTCTTCATTGCGTACATTATACGATTCGTGATAAAGTAACGACTAGAGGCTACTAAACTAACTGCTGTTAGATGTCGATTTCCAGATGAACACTGACACTACCATCCCAATTTCCTTCACTTTTACAGTATGGCTGAATCGAAGAAATCATTGCTATGATCGGGGCAAATACTGCACTACAGAATCCTACAAATTGAAATTAAAAAGAATTATACCGTTCTGAAAGAAATGTCACGTAGAGTTTTGTAATACAGGTACATTGTTGACACTTTTAAAAGATGGTTGACACGATATCACCATTCAGACTTCGTGTTACTGTGGTACTGCGTTCAGATTCCTTAAGGATCCCATGATCCTTCTGATTGCCGTAGCCAGCGTGCATTTTAGCTGAACAGGCAATTGCGCTTAAAATTCGTTAGGCGTCAGGTTAAGAAGGAGCCTTATATTGTAAACTTTATGATTCTTTAGCAAAGAAAATGACAACGATACAATGGATGTACATTCTTGATAAAATATATGTATATGTAGAATTCAAGATCAGACCCATATATTTCCTTTCTGTATGTAATACATGTACACTATGATTATGTTGGCTATCGGTTACTGATCCTTAAATTTGCTCACAGGAGCAATATTTGTAGCGGTACATGCAAAAGAAACTGGACGTCAGCATCTTACCACCACTTCATTATTTTTTCTACACTTCACCCTCCACTTAAACTCCTTCTTCGCGGTCATCTGCGCTTAACTAGCAGTTGATACTATTCTGTTCGCCATTTTAGGCGCCATTTCCTCAACCATTTTTTCATTTTCGCATTGTGTTAGTTAGTCTCAAGTTTTTAAAATTTGATGGAAAACAAGTAGATCGACGTTTTATATACTATCAGCAAATATATATCTGTGTGAATATTTGTTATAGTACTTGGGCATCTGTCGTTTGATTATACATGTGTAGATGTCAGGTGGATCTCCAGTAATTTTTAGCCTTGCCATTAGGTTGTCAATCCAATCAATGAACATAACGTTAGTGTCGAAATGTACAGATCGAATGAGGATCCTGCAAACGTGTGTTGAACATACTGTAACATTAATTTCTGCGTGACTTCAGCATTTATCTACCTTCCATTTAAATCTACCCCGGCATTAATGCCTTCATCATTGCGATGGTCATGGCATCCTTCCTGGTCGTAAGTGATGCGCTAATGTTGACTAACAAAATGGTTGTGGCAGGTGACCCTAGCCCGGGAATTCTTCCAGTTCATCACACTTCCGGTTCAAGAGGACGATGACTCGGAAAACAGATTTTCTTTCGTTTCTCAGTCAAAAACTGGCAAGACACTTATCAAATATGCAAAGAAATTGAGTTTTGGTCTGAAGAAAGCCGTACATGATGTAAAAGAGAATATCTATACAATTCAGTCAAAGCAGACGAAGTACGATGCTATTATAATCGTCTACAAATAAGTTATGATAAGTTATCTAGATAGCGTTTGAAACTTGATTTGAGATTTCATCAGCTTAGATTTCACAGATGGATCATGATACTATTGTACTATTAACATTGGGACAGTATTGCAGATGAAGCGGAATGAAAGTAAATGTGCAATTATAAAGCGGTTCGATGACGTTGAAAAAAATTGAGGATCATAAACCACCATATAGATCTGGTTGTAGTTTTCCTCCTCTTCAAACATTTGCGGTAAAAGATATAGTTTATGAAGAAAAACAAAGAAACATTCGGATTTAAACACAGCACTTGCCTCCAGAGCAGCGATCCCCGAAGTTCCCGCTTTTCACCTGACGTAGTCGCCGTACTCTGAAGTTAGTACTTTGGTTTTGCCCAATTGCGCAGTTCCAGAAATGAGGGAATTCCATCTTGATGGCATTATTCTATTCTCCCAGATAATACCACTTTACAATCCAAAACCAGCAAGACCAAGGATTGAAAAATTAATGGGACCGTCCAATTCTAAAACCGCACGCGTACCCACCATAAGAATTAGATCTGTTTCACTGGTCACCAAAGGCTTTAAGATTCGCGCTTTTTCCAGAAGCTCTTGACGTGTTCCACCACCAAAAAGATTTCTCCAAACTTTAAAATCGTACTGGTATGCTCTTTTCCCGAGTGCCTCCACATACTTCAAATAAGTTTTATACTCAACTGCGTCTGTTCCATGGGGGAGATTATTCAAGTTTAAATCGGCGAACACCTTCGTTGTGGGGGTATCTTTCTTCAACCACCGACCAATCTGGAATGCCTGAAACTCCTTGTAGTTCGAGCTTGCTGTGAGCGACTTTCCTGTTAATCCCATGATTCCCAGTTTCGCCAGCACGAATTCATCAGTCTTTTCGTTCTTAATCCAATTTTTGATTTTCAACTTCATGATAATCGACTTTATGAACGGGAGCTCTTTCTCTTCGTTTGGTGTCACTTCACCATCTATCAACTCAGCGACTCGTAAAAGTCTTCCATACGTATCACCTTTGAAGATATCATCCGATGTTGTCAAACTTGAAATCTTGGTTTTGCTGCGCTTTATCGATACACTCATGGTGGTGGTGAACAGGAGGGGGAGTGTAATAATGACCAACGTACGAAGCAATGAGCTCATGACGACTTGAATTTGATGTCTTGAGATATACGACGAAAAAAAATAATGGTGGTTCAAGGCGTGTGAACACCTTGACGACTTCATGAACGTCAATCTACCTTTAGAAGTATACGGTTTTCTGAAACGAGGATAATGCGGGAAAACATAAAGCAGTACAATATATAATAGTCTTGATGTGAAACGAGCTGCAATCAAGTTATCCTTGATTGCGTGAATTCCCAGCATGTCCACCAATACACGTACTACTCTGTATTGTCGCTTGGGTTTAGTGCAATACTTCATTCACGCAATCTTGGATGATAAATTAGCATCCCAGATTGCGTGGTTTTATTATGTGACATTATCATTGATACTGTTGACTCAACAGTATCAATGATAATGTCACATAATAAAACCACGCAATCTGGGTCAACAGTTGACACATGTATTGCTACGTGTAGTCACGCAATCTTGGATGATAATGTTGATATTGCTACAATCCAGTACGTCGAACAATTATAAGTACTATTGTCGGTTGAATTCTCTCACCATGTACAGTACCTACTATTTAAAATTGGTCATCACGTGATGTTGGCATAAGACTGTGGTATTACACTGTCCTAGGAAGACTGACCGCTCCACTTTAGTCATCAATTTTTTCAGGATTTCTTCTCAAAAAGTTCAACCGCAATGTCTTAATTTCATATTGCTGCTGCGACGACATTCGGACTCCTAAAAATCTGTGAATCCGTTACCTCAATTTGGCGATGAATTGTGAATCGATTTGATCTACTGTGTACAATAAATGATGCTCTCAACTACAAAAAACGTGATTCTGAAGTATCCAATACCAGATCGCAATTGGTACAACAGCCATAATCGTCCTCTGTGGTAACGACTACGAGTAATACTTGGACAAACGGTCGATGTCCATGTTCTGGTATGACTACGGCAAGACTGCATCCGACATGTTTTCCCGGACGTTCTTTTGGAAGTACTTCTACTCGTACGTACCAACCGACGACTAGATACGCTCTTGGGATCCTGAAACTAAAACGTATGCACCGACGACGACTTGGAGTGGTTTGATTCTCACTTTAAAATTTGTATTCTGTCTCCCAAGTTCCATCTCCAACGACCATGCGTCTTCATCAAGTGTTGATCGTGGTTACAGCTTCTATGTTGTTTACCTGTGAAGCTCTCTCCGCGACTGCGTACTCGGATACCCTAGAGACTTCTTCAGGTGATCCAACTAAGCGCCTACTGAGAACCCAACATACGTTCGCTGAAGTCAACGATGAGAACGTCGATGAAGAGAGAAAACTGGATGCGGCAAAGATGGCGCGTATGAGCAAGAGCGGCATGACCGCGAAAGGATACGCTAAAAAGTTAAATATTGACGAAATACTTGACGCGGCATTGAAAATGTCTGCTGAAACCAGGGCCAGGTTCATGGGAACCCACAAGTACCAGAAGTACATCAAATACTTCAACTATCTGCAAGACAAGAAGAGTGGCTACAATTAGAAGATATGGCACCTGTACTACAAATCTACTGCTTCAAATACGTCAAGTCGTGAACAAGTAACATGTGAAGTCGACCTGACTGGTGATGCTGCGGACTCTTGTTTCACGTAAGCGAACCTCGACAATAACAGAATTTTGTATCACAAGTAATCCTCCCGTACTTTCGCTTCAAAGATAGTAGCAGTAATGAATTCTTGCCGTCGTTGACCCAAGAAGAAAAGTGAAGTCTACTACCTACTACATCCAGCAAGGCAAGATGATCACCGCAGGAGTTTGCTGTTGTAACGCAAAGTGAAGCTTTCCAGGGTCAACTAAAAGAATGGTATGCTCATGACACTGCAGGCGTGTATTGCGATACATTTCTTCTAATACTAGGAAGGAATACTCTCATACGAGAGTTTTTTTATCATTTTGGCGTCAACCATCGAGTTCCAGCATGTTCTAATGAGCATCAGGCTCGAAATAGGCTCGAAGCAAAGTGAGATCATCCAACTTTTCTATTCTGTCATCACTGATTTGACTGAGCTGAACATTCCGTCAGCTCAGGACGTAAATCGCGGACTGCTTCAACTACAGAATCTGTAGTTGCTCATACTCGTACCTTTCGGTTGATTGAGAATTCTCAAACTGTGTCTATAATCACTTCTATTGCAAAGTACGAAGCACAATACAAATACGTTTTGCACGGTATTGATAAATTGCAGCGATGAGCAATGTATTGCGACAAAAGGCTGTAAACTAATCTTTCCAATCTGATTCCGGAATATAAAATAAAAGATCCCAACTATTAAGTTTAGGAATCTTCATATCAAATATGAAAGTCGCATTCTACCAATCACTCCCAAAATGGTTCGTCAAAGCGCACGCCTCAAAGTGGTGGCCGAGAAAGCTGTGGCGGCCGTCAGCTCGTCTCCGGCCAAGAAGAAGCGCAAGAGCGTCGTCTCCGCCGCCAAAGCGTCCACCGAAGTGTCCACCGAGTCGTCCCCGTCATCAAATAAGAAGGTCAAGACGTCCGACACAACGAGCGCCTGGGGGGCCTTATTTTCTGGCGCCAAAACCAAGAAACAAGATCGTCCTCGTCCAAAGGACGCCGAGCCCATCTCCCCTGAACTCCAAGCCAAAATTGACGCCTTTCCGTCCTTTGAGGACGTTTCGAAACGGTCGGACAATGTTGAAATTAAAATTGCCGCGTGGAACGTGAATGGACTGCGAGCTGTCCTCAAGAGGGACGAAAGTGTCCACCTCCGAGCTTATGTTGCTCAGGAGGACCCCGACATTTTCTGCCTTAGTGAGACTAAAATCTGCCGTGAAGAGCTGCAGAAACTCGAGGACTTTTTGCCGCAGTACAAGCACCAATATTGGTCCTGTGCAATTAAGAAAGGGTACGCTAGCACCGCCATTTTCAGCAAAACTAAGCCGCTAAGTGTCAAGGATGAGATCATTGTGGGAAAACACGAATCCAAAGGAGTGAGTAAAGCTGAGAACGACGGGAAGGACCAAGAAGGACGTTTCTTGGCTTTGGAGTTCCCCAAATTTTGGATTGTCCACACGTACGTCCCCAACGCTGGAGGCAAGTTGGAACGACTCGACTTCCGCACAAACCAATGGGACAAGGCCATGCTGCGTGAAATGAAGGAGATGGAGAAGACGAAGCCAGTCGTTTGGTGCGGGGACCTGAATGTCGCTCATCAAGAGATCGACATTCACAACCCCAAAGGAAACCACAAGAGTGCAGGCTTTACCGATGAAGAGAGACAAAGTTTTGGCGAGATTTTGGACAACGGGTTTGTGGACACCTTCCGAAAGTTGCATCCTGACAAGGTCGAGTACTCGTATTTTGGGTACAGACACAACATGCGCGCCAAGAACAAGGGCTGGCGATTGGATTACTTTGTGGTTTCGGAGGCACTCATGCCGAATGTGGTACGTGTGTTGATAGTGTGTGATGTGGATGTTACGGAGTGGCTTATGTGATGTTTTATTATGTAGCGGTCGTCTTTCATTAGACAAAGTGTGGAGGGCAGTGACCATTTGCCCATCGTGCTGGAACTTGGTAGCGACTTCAGCCAAAACTAACCGAGTCGACCTAATCAGTCATGACGAAACAATTGGCATTCTTGTGCACGACTCCAGAGATAGCCCCGATATGATGAAAATGAAGACCATAGTACTATGGATAGTACCTTACCTTGACGAGAACCACTTATCTTACGTACCGGTACGTCCGATTTTCTCAAATTACGTGCTTTCATTCTCTCGCGTAATACTTTGTAAACTGCGTGGATTCGTGAGTCTCAGTGAACGTTAGTTTCTGGCATTACTTGCCGGTGACAGCCTCTACTACGTTCACCGAGAGATACTGCAAAAGGGGTAGTGGATTCCATTTTGAGTTGTATCTGGAAATGTAGCGCTTTAATTGATTGTGTGTATCGACAACATGGCGTTCTTGTTCGTACAGGTAATTGGAAACTGAGTCATGTAGTTTCTCAACACCTTGTTCGCCAATGGTATCAAATAGCACGACTGGATTGAAATAATTCCGGCCTTTTTCCCTTTCAGTATTTCCTCTGCACCAAGTACCAGTTCCGATACATTGACGATCCTGTTGAAATCACTTGAAGACAGTACTGGGGAACTTGGCATATACCAGGGACGACTGTAAAGAACAAAAAGATATGTTGTACATATCTCTAACTAGCAACCGGTGGCACGGTTGTTCGAACTGCAATACAATTCATTCGTAATTATTTGTCGAATTGGGCCACCATGATTTTTCAAACTTCATGAAATTTATTGGTAATGATTCGAGTAAAATTGCTATCAAGTATTTTAAATATTCCTTACCGGATTTTTAGCAGTAGTACTAGTCCTCCAGAAATTTTGACTGTCTTAGATTGTCTTGGTCTATAGAAAATGACAGGCAAATTTCGCTCTATCCAAATAGTATATTATTCTATGTATATTTTACTCCAGAGTAATTACTTAAGTATTATATTCAGGATATAGTTTACCGAATTCTATAGCAGACAGCTACCATCCGAAAATTGCTCTCACCCGTAGTATTAATCCTTTGGGCACTAATAACTTAAATCACCGACATATACGGGATGAAGAACATCTAATATAACGTTATTCTAAATGATGCAGTTTGTTCTTCAGCATACGTACCTCAAAAGTGTACAACCATTACGTACATTTCGTATCCTCGTTATATTTTCTGGCTTTGAGTAAACTTATCATCCTCAGACATACAATCTAGATGCAAAACTAATTTTACCTGATTTGAAAGGGAATTCAAATAAAGGAGGACTCATTGTTTAAACAAAGTTTCACTGTATAGCAGATATACAAGGGTATACAATCTACCAAATGAGCCAGTTTTCAATGGATAGGCTGTCCATGCTGTTATTATCCATGCAGCATGAACACATCATCAAACGTGATCATTTGTTCATGCTGTATGGATAATCCACTTCGTTTTTACTCTCTCCGAGCTCAAGACTCCACCGACCGTTATACAGTAAGCGATGCGCTTCCACCAAGTTTTGGCGATGTTCATCCTCGTTACAGCAGGATTTATCGCCGCTGTGTCTGTCGATTCAACACGCCACACAACTGTCGCCGACAGCTACACAACAATTCGCCACAGTCGCATCTTAAGAACCGATGTAAAATCGACCGATGCAGAAGAGAGAGGAATTTGGTCGAACATTAAAAGCTGGTTCAAATCAACGTACTGGGCATACTCCGGAACTACCAAAGCCCAAGTTGAAGAGAAATTGGGATTCAAAGGGCTATCAGAAGCTAAAAGGAAGGCCAGTCCGAAGTACAAGACCTATGAGCAGTACCTATATAAGATCGAGGGATTCAAGTTGGACGATTGGGTTTACCGCAGAACGTATACCCCGTCGTCACTCTGGAGTAGTTTGAAGCTAAACCCAAACTCATACCAAAAGGGAAGTACCGAGCTGCAGTTTTTCGAGCGATTTTTAAGAAGGTATGAGAAGCAAGTGTATAATGGTCACAAGGGTTATGACCAGCATTTCGGTAAGTCTGAAGCCGAGAAGATGTCGTATCTCAAGGTTTGGGCCAATGCTGACAGAGAAGAATCGTACATAAAGAGAATGCTGGACATTGATCACGGTGATAGCTACTACAACTACTACTATAAGCATATGTCGACATCGTGGAAGCCAGAAAACGAGATCAAGGGACACACAAATTACGTGTACCTGCAGAATTACAGGGAGTTGAGAAAACGAATGTGGTCATGATAATTGTGCCCTGCAGAGTTTTAGAACTCTAGATTCTGTATT
Organism: Phytophthora megakarya; assembly: GCA_002215365.1. Taxonomy (NCBI): domain Eukaryota; phylum Oomycota; class Peronosporomycetes; order Peronosporales; family Peronosporaceae; genus Phytophthora; species Phytophthora megakarya. Next base: position 3,337 of record NBNE01001140.1, on the reverse strand, counting down.
TCCAAAGTGAAAGACTAAGCAACGCAATATCAAAAGGTAATACACACTTTTTGCAACTCTTCTCATGAAGAAACTATTCAATTGTGTAGATGTCTGTATAATCCAAAGTGTGTATTACTTCTGTGGTTGATAGAATTTAAGATTGAGTCTGTCGAATATTGTCAACTTCAGTGGAATAACGTATTTCATAACCATGCTGCTAAGAATGACTAAGTTAGGTACACATGTATTCCGTTGAACACCTCCATGTTGAAGTGGTGCTTACCCTATCGACAAGGTGTGGAGCCTGGAGCCAATCATGGGTCGTCGCGCGTGTCGGGCACGTGCCCATTAGGAAGCGAAAGCCCATCAGCATAATGATTACTCTCCCATTGGCAGCTCACAAGGCTGTGACCGTCTCATTTTCAGACTTTTCCAAGATAAAGAACCCGCCATGTCAAGTTGGTACAGGATTCCAGTTACCTCCCCTCCCTACACAAAGTTGGGTATGGATGAACCTAAAGCACTCCCCCGTTCTAAACGTTATACCTTCAGTCTACAATATATTCTCGCCATCACGTTAAAGTCCTCTGCAACTTTGTGTTTGGTGGTTTTCATCGGGGGTCAAGCTTCATACGTCACACCATTGTACAAGAACCATATTCAGTCAACAGTTGCAACATTGTGGAAAACTCATGAAGAGATGGTTGATCCATCGTATCTAGTTTTTATCGGAGTAGCACCAACTTTATTATGTGTTGCAATAATTCAATGGCTACGACAGCTACGGATTCAGCGAGGAGTGTGGAGTTTCACGAGAATTCTACGTCGGAGACCGTCACCCAATTGGAATAGTTATGGAGAAATGTTGTTTCTATTGGTACTGGTAACAATCAATGTGTTGGTGTTTTGGTACGGCTTTACGAAAAAACATGGACACAAACCCAGATTTACTGGAGATCCTCCTAGACCCCCAGGGCCTCCTTCAGGGCATCAATACGTGAAAATGATTGGAAATGCGTTGGGATTCAATTGCCTTTTCAACATGGCGTTGCTCTTCCTACCTGCTACACGCAACAGTGTGTGGATGGAGTTGATGAATGTGTCGTATGCAAATGCGATCAGGTTTCATCGGTGGGTTGGTGTGGTTGCTGTCCTAACAGGAATTGTGCATTGTGGATGCTATTACTACACCTGGTTGATGGATGGGAGTTGGAAACAAAAAGCGCTGCCGTGTTGGGATTGTTCGCTTCGTGAACGCACAGGACGAAAGATCTGGATAAATGTGTTCGGTGAGGTCGCTCTGCTCTGCTTTCTGTTAATTGGAGTCACATCTATTCCGTGGATTCGACGGAAAATGTACAATCTCTTTTACAATGTGCATCAGCTTCTCTTCGTAGCAGTATTTTTCACGGCGCTGCACTGGGCACGAGCAATTTGGTTCCTTTTGCCTTCGTTTGTGGGTTATCTTATCAGTAGGGTGTTATCACGCTGCAATGGTGCTAATGCTGTAAAAGTTATCGAATTTTCAGCGTTATCTCCTTCGCTGTGTAAGCTTGTTATCGCACGTACTTCAAGTGAACGAGGACGTTATAAGGTTGGGCAGTTCGTCTACGTAAATGTACCAGCAATTTCGAGTTTGGAATGGCATGCTTTCACCATTGCATCGTCACCGAGAACTTCATCGTACGAAACCAATTCAAATACTTTGACGTTGTTGATTAAATCTCTGGGAGATTGGACGGAGAAGCTGATGATGTACCAACAAGTCTGCGAGCGGTGTGCAATTGAGCCTGAAGTGTACGTCGATGGGTATTACGGAGCGTCTCTAGCTGACGTGTATCATGATTACAACACTGTGATTTTAGTTGGAGGAGGTGTTGGTATGACTCCGCTACTTAGCGTTCTCGAAGATGCTTGCTCTGCTGCTGAGACTAGACAAGCTCAAGGACGAACTCCACTCCCTCGACGTGTTATTGCTATCTTCATCATGCGAGAACTCGAACTGTTGAAGGAAATTTATCCGCTGCTTGCTCGCGTTCGCGACTTGGATCCGCAAGGACGATATTTTTCAGTGAATTTGACGTTAACAGCGATTCCACGGCCAGATGAACTTGACTCTACCATCAATTTCTACAAGAAGCCGTTAAATTCTTTACCTGCCGACACATTTTCGCACACGCGGACATTTGCTTCAAATACGAAGACTGGGTGTCCGTTTGGAGCTTCTTTTGGTCCTAGTGGCAGCTCAATTGTCCACTTTGTAGCGTTTGTTGTCGTGGTGGGACTCGTTGGGATATTTCAATTCGGTAATGGCAAATTGATCGATGGTTTGCAGGACAGCGTGTGGTTGGTACAGCTTTCAATTAAGACAATCGCGATGTTTGCTGCTGGAATCTGCGTTTACGGTGGAGTCGTTCTAGTTAGAACAACTCGATGGGTTCGTGGTGCTCGAGCTGTTTACAAACAAGTGAAAGTGAAATATCCTTTAGATGAGCTTGATCTAGTTGAAATTCTTCTACCACAAACTCGACGGCGTGATTTTAGCCAGGACATCTTAACATTTCGCGACCTGCTGAACGATCTTCGTGTTCCCGTCGGTAAAAGACCAGATCTTGTGGAGCTTTTACATGAACATCACAGAGATCATCACGAAAGACAGTCAGATGAATCGCCAATTGGTGTGATCGTGTCAGGGCCAACCAGTTTGAAGACTGCGACGTCCAGAGCAGTGGCGTCAATTAGTGCAAGTCACTTCGACATTCACGAAGAAGAATTTGAACTGTGAACAAACTACGAAATGTCCATATACATGTATGGCTAACTCGTAAGGTTAAGTCAGTGATTTTTTGTTAGCAAAACAAATTATTGAGACCCTGCATGGGCTTCAAATAGTTCCAACAATTTCGCCACTGAAGACGTAAAATTGAATTGTGAACAACGACTACTGTATTGATACTCATGAACATTGTGCCTAAAGCTCGAACTCTTCCTCGTGCATGTCGAAATGCTGAGTGCCGAGATCTGCGATGGTATACTCGACCGATTGCTTGAGCGTGTCAGGTCCAGACACGAACACACCGATAGTGTTGTTGCCTGCTGATGTCAAGTCTGTTTTCGAAATGTGACCCAAGAAGGCCTTCTTGATGAGCTCCGGGAGGTTAGCGCGGTGGCCAATTTCAACATTGTACTCCGAAATGAGGTTCTGGAACGTATGGACGTCCACCGCGAGGGAGGGATAGCGAGGGGTTTCAGACACATTACGAGATTCACTTTCATCAATCTTCGGGTCGTGAGTCTCCTTGTCCAAAGTCACACTCGTGTACACTGTCATCATGCCGACTGCAATCAGCAAAAC
>NBNE01001137.1:0-14123 GCA_002215365.1 Phytophthora megakarya | reverse complement strand
GCTACCGACTACTTCTACGACTACGAGACGCTCTCAACAAGAACGCCAGTAATTCTCGAACCCCAACGCTTTTGAGGGGATACGTGACACAACCTCAAGAACGTATCCATAATGATGGCAGACTGTATTTACCTTATCAACGATAAAGCTAGTGGGTACGCTTGGCGTTAGTGGTACGGTTACACTCGCTGAAGATCCACGTCAACGCCTTGTGACTAGTGAACAAGTCAAAATCTTGGCGATCTAAATAACCCTAGAACTTGTGTGTCGCCCCAACACTTAATCTCCGACGTTCCATCCTGTTTGGGAATCCGGTTTTCCCAGAACCAACCAGTAACTTGGTAGCGTAGGCAACAGCTCGATCTTGACCATTCACCGATTGCATTAGGCACGCTCCAACGGGCCGTTGGCAACGGCCGATTTGGACGAATCCACGTATAGTTTGAAGCGCTCCGAGAAATCAGGATATGCTACAGTATCAAGTTAGGTGGTTCGACCAGCCTCCTTTTAAGTTGCAGGAACGCACTCTTACACTTATCGTTCCACATGAAAGGTACTTCTTTCATCTTCAAACGTTCTATCGGAGCCGAAACAACAGCGTACCCCGAGGGGTACCTCCGGAAATAAATGGTTAGTCCAAGGAACCCTTGCACTGTATGTAAATCATGTGGTCTTTATACGTTGATAACGGACTTGACTTTCTCTGGGTTGGGTAAAATGCCGGACGGATTCACGATGTGACGCAGAAATGCTAATTGGTCTATACCCCACTTGCAGTTCTTCATCTTTCGTTTGAAGCTTCTCGGAAGCGTTCTAGCACCTGTTGGGGCCGTACCAAGTGCGTCAGGAAGTCTTCATTGAAAGCCACGCAGTCATCGGATACATCAGACATGTTCTCTACTTCAAGTCCACCAGTACATTTTTTCATCAATTTCTCTAAGAGGGGGGCACAGCGGTGCACAGACCAAATGGCATCACTAGCCATGCGAAGAGATCGTACTTGCACATGAATGCCGTCTCCTCGATACTATAATTATCCATAGGAACGTTCCAGTACCCCGAAGCGATATCCGCAGTCGAGAATAACTTAGCGTTCCCGAGTACGTCCAATACATCATCAATGAGCGGCATCGAGTAACAGTCCTTGATCATAACCGCGTTCAGACGGCGATAATCGATACAGAATCTAATTACACCATCAGACTTTCGAATCATTAAAACGGGACTAGTCATGGACTCACAGATGGACGGATAAGCCCCAATTATAAATACTAGTCAAGTTCGGTCTCCATAACATCGCCTTCAGCCTTAGGGATTGGGTACAGCCTCTGATTGATGGGTCCAGTATCGATTGATAATTCAAGCAGATGTGCGTCCGACCAGGTGTCATCGACGCCTCTACGAATAAATCACAAAGAAATTCAGCTTGCCTCCCAAAGGTCCCGTTGTTCATCCCCCAGCTTTGAATCTGTAAAGTCGACCTCTAATTCCGGGTACGGTTTCATCAACCTCTGCAAGGGTTCTTCCGATGTCGTGATGTCCATCTCCGCCTCACTCAATACTGAGTCGACCCATACTGAGTCATTGGGCGCTGAGCTATCATCATCTCTTACCGAGGAGGTACTATGTGTCCTTTTCTTGATAGAGAACGGCTTTCACGTACGACTGTAGCAGTCGCTACTAGCGTTCCTCGTTCGATGACGACTCTTCCGTTGACGAGTTGCAGATCTCCACTAGAAGTTTGCCACCCTGGCCTGTGCACAGCGTTCTTGCGATTTCCATAGTGTCGCCCAGTTTGGGAACGTCTTCAACCAGGGCGGTTGTCTTATCAGTAGTCTTTATGATGGATTGGATCCCAGAGAATTAGTTCGGACATCACCGGTTCCCTGACGTACCCCAAGACAACTGACTCCTCTGTCCCATTTAGGACCCATCACGAGAGCGAAAAACGCTCATCTCAGTGAAGATGGTACCCGAATTCCAAAGAGCGAGGAAAGTGGAAGATGTGACCAGACCCAGAGTTGATGAGTTCGCCATCACAGATGAAGGAACCCGACTTTATGAGGAAGTTTCTTGACTACAGACAGGAGTGTTAAGATCACTCGACTTTGTGGAGGACGATAGTCTATTCTGAAAGTTACGAGTATCACGATCGCTCGTTATGGCAAGTTCTGATTTTCCATCGGAGAAAATCTGACGCTATTCTCAGACTATCCATACAATTCTCAGACCTGAGTTTGTCAAAAGGGAGATTCAAGTGATTATGTGACCAAGGATATGATGGGTGGTTTCATAATATCGATGGGGAATGCTCAAGCTGTCACCGACCCTTGGATTGAGACGGTTCTGAGATGTGGTAAACGTGACGAACCCGTAAATTAGGGCCGGTGTGAATTTTCATACTATTCTCGGACCCAATATGACAGGTCCCTATATTTTGGATATGATTTGGTCTGGGAATTCTGGAACCTTGAGTGGTCTCGGAATATTCTCAAGGGTCCCAGAATAGAGTGGCAAAACAGAGGTCCCAGAATTGGCTCCAGTTTGAGGTTGTGACGTAGCACTCTCGGGGTTCCCTGAGGGAATCAGACGCCACCTCCCCGGGGACGGGTCCGCACGATATCCCGAGCGAGCTAGTCACGGGCTCTCGAGTCCTTGAATATCTGCTCCGGAGAAGGCTCAGTTCCCCGGGAACCGCCACTCATGGTTCCCGTGAATTTCCCGAGAGCACGTGTCATGTTGACCAACCGCAGGCGGTCACAAAACCCGGGCGAGGAGTGTAGGCCAGACAGACGGCCCCCAAACGTCCGGCCCGAAGTGATCCTAAGTCCCTGCATAGTGAAACCTAGTGTTCTAGCTTATCCTAGGATTAGCACCCGTCGATGTGTCGCTACAAATCAGCGACCTAATAATTCAGTTTCACTTTTCCCTTCTAGCACGCAGAGCTCATTTCTTGGGCTTCTCCAAGAAAGCAGAGTACCACAACACTAAGGAAGAGTTCACGACCCGGGGGTCCTGTCTGGAGGTTAAATCCCCAAGGTAAAGCTTCAAGCTCATTTGTCAGGTGTTCTCAAGAGGACATCGGACATTCCATATTGCTAATCCCGGAGCGCGGTCTGCCGGAACGGAGTAGGCACTTTATATTTTCAGGGTCTCGCCCATTCCTAGGGTCTCGCCCATTACTGACGGCCGTCGCCGGTGGAGTCTCTCTCTGAAAGACACAGTGCATATTCTAATTGCGTATTAATCCCTCCCCCGGTGCTCAGGTAGTGGCCCCGGGAGATTGTCTGTTAAACTACCTATCTGGCTTATTAATAAAGTCGGGACCTTCTAAGAAGTCCTCAGCAATTGACTTTTCCCTGATCCAAACAACCATTTCGAAGGGGGTACACAAGGCGAGGTTATTGACCGGCTCTTCGGCACTTACTCGTCCGTAGCAAGTTTCCTCGGGAATCCACGGCCCTGGGCAAATCCCCGTCCAGGAGGAGCTGTCTATCCACGAGAACTTCGGTTCTCACACTCTGATCCGTTGGTGCGTACGCAAATACCCTGGACCGTGAGCAAAAGTTTCAAGCGCTACATCACAAGATTTTATGAAAGGTCGGCTCGATGATCCGTATCATATCAGACACGCCACGAACAATGAGCCATCTCAGGTTGACAGAACATTTCGGTTGGAGTAATCCGATATATTCTGATCAGTTGGAGAGGGGCGTGACGGATTGACGGAGTGACGGACAGACAGGCTGCAAGGTTACTAGTTATGAGATATCAGTGCAGTGTCGCATTAGCCTGCACGCAAGATTAGAGTTGACTGCGCTCTTGCGATTAGTGGCTATATTCTCACCCTTCGACTTTTATTTGACTTATAATTTGTAGCGGGACTGGCGCCCGAGCTGTGTAGGTTTCCGTTTGCATGTGCTAAAACTTCATCAGAATTCAATTTGCCCCGAATATTCAATTTGCCCCGAATGACGCAGGAGAAGTCACATCGGTGAGCGTGTAGACTTAGCGCGTGTTCCGGCATCATCCATCAAGGTTAATCATCTTCCCATAAAACTCAAGCCAATTTGACGAGGTTAACCTTATTTCATTGTTGAGTTAATTGAGTTATTTCATATTCTCCAGTCGAGACACCTGTTTCGACTGGATTTCGATTGGTACTTCTGGGAAGGAGGTGACCTTCCATTGGAGCTCTCGCGGTATTTGTGTTTTGTCCCGGCGCGAGACTTGGAGTGCATTCTCAGCCATAATTGACTTTGACAGGTTTTGCATATAATAAGGCCTGGTGTGCGACGTCCCAGGACAAGTGGAGGTTCCTGGAATTGACGAGATCTAAGGTGGACCAACTGAGACTCCCAGCCACTCTCGGGTCGGAGGGGCATGTGACGACCCCGGAACGTGGTCCCAGTTCTGACCGCGCGAAGGAAGAGGAGGAACTGTTAACGACCAAGTCCAAGGCCGTGGAAAAGAAGTGGACAGGTGCGAGTTCGTTTAAGCACATCCAGTCTGGAATCTGCCGAGCTCGAGCCTAAGTCTCGCTCGGTCAGTGTATTCTCGGATCTCCCAAGACCAAGAGCAGTCGCTGTGGTTCTCGGACTTCTGGGTCCAAAGCGTAACTGTAGCACGAAAGAATCAACGAGCGGATTCACAAGAGAGGTTGCACACGCCATTCCCAGACCTTTGAGGGTCTGACAATTTGCTGGTTTTGAGTAGTGGTCTTCCGACCGATCATACCTGTGTGAAAGTTCACCGCTGCATCACAACTGGTGCGCGTGTCCGGATCTGGGAACGACTTTGGACGGAAGTGTGCGAAGTATGTCGACCGCTCAAAGTTTAAGTGATTCGAAAACCAGTAAGAAAAAGAAGGTGATGAAGTCTTCGTTGAGGCCAAGCCTCAGGGTAGCTGGGTTGCCAGCAGAAACTCCTGCGGCTGAGACTGGGACGTCCCAGAATAAGACTGGGGGATTCCCAAGTCACAGAAGCGATGGAGATTACGGAAGTCCGGAAATAAATGTGGAAGACGTGGAACCTGAGGTACCACCCTATTTGGACGACGTGAAGATGTCGACTGAATCACCTGAGAAAAAGAAGGATGACGAAAAAGTTGAAGAAAAAGGATACGCAGCCAGAACCAACGGAAGAAGAAGAATATCGTCGAGCTCTGCCAGCTCCGAGCCCAGGATTGGCTGGGATACAACGCGAAGTGCCTACGAGCTCTGCTTCTGGAACATCAAGTACTAATGCGACGAAGTCGGTGAAACTTTTGCCCCTTGGCGTACAGGGCTCACTCTGGTCCCGAGACTCTAGGAGACTCGGATGCACAGAGGGTCAGAACTCCGAGAACCTTTGGGAACTCTAGGTTTGGCGTGTGGCCCTTTTGTTTAACCCCTGTGGGTTGAAACCAATATTCGGGGACTCTTAGTCTCGACCAGTTTGTAGGAAGTCTGTGTGCTTAGCGTGTGACTAACTACCACTATGACTGAAGCCAAAACCCCAGAGCACCCTTCTCTCGATAAGACAACCAAATACAATACAGAGAGCTTTGAATATACGAATATGCAGCCACTACTTATTCTTATAGACCCTTGAGTGGGCGGGGTTCCCAGTCCTACTCGGAACTACGACTCAGACACTGGTCAGTCTGAGTCGCTTCCTCAATCACGCGCACCACCCTCAGAAATGAAATACAACCTTAATACAGGCGAACTCTGATTCCGCAGTCTAATACAAACTCTAGGGGGACTACGAACCCTTAGAGAGCAATCGTCAACATGAAATGGGTACGTACCCTTACCGTTCACTTACTGCAGGCCCAATTGGGATATGGAATCCCGCGGATCTCTTCAGAACACCGTCGTGTCTGATCCCCACCGCAACTTGGACTTAGTTCAGATCCTCACGCGGCACCCTTGGTACCTGTCCTACTCGCCTCACAAAACCACTTGTGCTTCACAAGGTAAAAAGCTCTCTGATTATCTTCTCTTATACTGCTAAATCTTTTCTTGGTATCCTATGTTCCATACCTTACTTGATCTTTTTGGATCCGGGGTAAACATCTTGGTTTCAGTATACCCAAATACACTCATCAAGGTTGAACTTCAAAATCACTTGGTTCCATTATACGTCCACGTGGCATCATCAAAGGTGATGCGCGTCACTTCACTTCGCACTGACTTGTCACCCCCTGATCGCGTTATATTTTGGGTCGGGTCTCTGACTACGGGAGGAACTCAAATCTCTGAGTTCCGTCATTCGATAGCCTGCTATGACATAGAATCCATCCGAATACACTTGAATCTCTGGATCCTGTCTCGTTTCGTCTTACAATCACTGTATTCATAGTGTAATAACTACAAATAGACATAGATTTCCTTGGTTCCAGATATTTTAGGGTCCGGACTCAGGGATTTTCTTCGGATTCAGAGGTTTCCAGCTGGGATCCAGGGATTATTCACGGAATGCTGGGATACCATGTCGGGCTCTGAGGTATAACGCTATATACTACTTGTAGAACACATCTCAACTCCATCTGCTGTCCATTTCCTCCTGGATCGTGAATCTTGTGCGTGAATAGGCTTTTTTGTGGTGATGTTTTTGAATCATGGGATATTGTTTCTTGGGTCGAGCCTAGACAATACGGGGCGTCTAGTACAATACGTTCGTATCGACGCTTTTCACAATCATTGAGACCCGTAATCAGGACGAGGGTGAGCCTGGACTAACCACCGCAGTGCTTCCAGACTCTAAGGCCCATCCTCGACTCTCTTCATGCTAATCATTCTCCTCACATCACACAGACACTTTCTTTTCCACACATTCACTTCAAGGACGTCCTGTATCACAGTCCTGTATCCATTACCTAATCTCTGGATATCCGTACTTATCTTTGTTTCTACAAAACTTCAAATCCATTCGTGTCAACCGCCCCTCCTAGCCATGACTAGTCATTGCAGAATTTTTATTCAAGCTGGCAAGTCATGTCTGGGATCACGAAATTGTCGTGTAATACACGATAGAATTCTCACTTTCCGGTGAGTTCCTACCAACAACACACGCTTTCCCGCAAGGGTAAGCGATTGTTGGATCAATACCTGAAGACCAGGAAGGATCCCTTACACCGGGTTGGTCTATCCTCTGTATACCCCGGGATGTCTTCGGTCAACGTTTAGAGAATTTACCTAGCCACGAGCTAAGACTAGGAAGTATAATGTAGCGGTTTCGCGCAAACCCACTGCAGTCCCTCAGAAGGAAGGGTACCAAACTTAACAGACCTAATACAGGGGCATCGAGGAAAACCTTGGTCACAAGTCTAATACGTGTGAGAACCTTCGGTCAACACACAAACACACAGAACGAGCCTTATTTGTCACTCTATACACGACCACTCCCTCTCTTTGGACTTGCCTTAGCAGATAGACTCTCAGTTCAATGTACCTTAAGTCTATCAGCAGGCATCCACACAACCAGGCGTATACAGGCCCTTAGATAAGCTAACTACACTTACCGATAACGGACTTGACCCTTGTTAGCTGGGGGAGAACTGCTTTTTATTTCTGAATAATGTAGGGCTCTGAAATCCCCTCTACACTCATCATATGATGAGTCCTACCCTATAGACCATCAATTGACGAGCCCGATAACCCTATACAAACATCAAGTATAAACGAATGTTCCTGGGACACCCTCTGGCCGTACTAATGTACTTCGCGTAGGTGCGATACCAACATTCCCGCCCGAGAACCCGACCAGAACATGGGTACAAAGTCCTCAACTTATCCTAATTCAGAGGGCCTCGGTTAGGTTATATTAGGATAACCGAAGCCTTGAATAGTCACTAAACAACGCTTGCCACTCCGATGCGGGGAATGTGATCCACCAATCAGGGCCCATAAAAGGTCTTTCATTCGAAATCTCTGTGACAGTTGGCTCGGTGACTAGGTGCTTTGCGTATTCCAAAACACCTCATCACAACTGCCCCAGCTCGTTGTGAACCTTCGGAGCTGGCGAACGACGAGCCGCACTTTGGCCAAGCAGCCATGTCACTCGTGTCGAGAGCTCTCATCGACGCTATGCGTGAGACCAGCAGGGCTCTCCACGCCAACGACCTGGTACGTTCCTTCATTTCCAACTGCTGTGTCATCCGAGGTCTCGCTATTCTCCATCTTCATCATGTATTCCCACAATCAGGAGTACTCTCCGTCTCCATCCTCATCGACCGACCACTTTGGAGCCTCCATGGAGACTCCTCACTCGCCAACTCCGCACCGACGTTAGATGGCGGGGTGCCCGAGGGGCTTCCATCGCCGGATGGACAAGACGAGGCTCAAGCTTCGCCGTTGTCCCCACTGTCGAGCAACGACGCTCCACCTTCACCAACTCCCGCACCGGCATTGAATTTGGCAACTCGCGGGGTGTCGGTGGGGCGTCTAGTCACTCCGCTCGGTCCAGTTGCAAGTGGTACGGCTTCGACCGAAGCTTCGGTCTTCAACGCTTCTCTTTGTCTGTGTGGTGAAGTGCGAATAAGATCTCGCGAGAAAGGCAACCTCGGCTGCCAGATCGGAAGATAGAGACGGACCAGGCGAAAGGAATCCCACTCAGGCCTAGACATCGGGTCACCTGTCCAAGATCCAGCGTGCGACAACGCCGGTGAGTGATGTTGACATTGGATGACCTAAGCTTGACTCCTGGAGTGATGGATGGCGACCTACCGTGCCTCGGCCTGAGATATCCAGGATCAAGGGATATTAGTGGACATGGATCGCTGACGACCGGCGATCCGGGACCGTGGCAAGTCGGCAGACAGCGATCGAGGAGAGATGGCAACTTGGGAGCAACGCTTATTATCGATCAAGGTACGCGGGTGGATGACAACGATCCCAGGTCAAGGCAAGGCGGCGATCCAGGATCGAGGAAGGAGAAACGGGTCAGGATCGTCGTGCGGCAGCAGTCGTGCGTCACGGGCGAACGGCGACTATGAAGTCACCGCGCGACGGCGATCGGAGAGGCCATCCGAGGTCACAATCGGGGAGACGGCTCAAGACCGCGATCACCGGCTAAGATCACGATCGAGATCGGAAGATCTCAGGATCAGGTAAGTATCCGGACGTCAGGTGATCGTAGGATAGCCTCTGAGGATGGGTTAGTGGATATAGGGATAAACGTAAACAGACTCGAATTTTCTCTAAGCTGTACAAGTGTCTGCCACGCCTGGAATCGGGGTTTAAATTGGCATCTCAAGCGCGCAGACGGTAAGGACGTATGATCTAGCGTAGTGGTTAAGCCTGGATTATATTGGCCAGCTTTCCCTTACCTAGTGACTTGTCCTCAAGTGTGTACTGCTGATCGGAAGGCATTGGTTGCTTGACCGGACAATCACGTCGGATCTCAACTCAGCAAGTTCCCCGTTACAGAAAGCGGCAAGCATACATAATGAAGGAGAAAGATCCCCGACATTGGACCCCCGGAAGACCTGGATCGACAACCAGGAAGCTAGATCGCGGCTCAAGGACACGCCCGCGATCGAGATCAACCGACCCGAGGTAGAGTGAAGAACTCCCACGCTATTTCAAGCCCCTGCGTTCCACCTTCTGCGATCGACACCGTACGAGTCACCCAGGAGAGCGTAACGCGCCCGCCGTCGGGTACACAAGGTGAGAACAAGAACACAACCAGATCACGAGTCATCGGAGGACCCCTTCGTTAGTCGGTGTTCAGGCGCCAGTGGTATCGGGAACCGCGATCACAAGATTTTCACGGATTCCGCTTCGCCACAATGGTGCGTGTGCCCGGATCTTCTGGTGACTCGGGATTTCACCTTGAGTTCCAAGAAGATGTCAAGGACAAAGAAGAACACAGGGAATATATCTACGAATATTGGATCGACGGAAGCATCGTTGAATACAGCAAGATGCACAGATCAGCGGAGTACGGAGAGGATCTCTACTGACAGACACGAGGCGGACCTGGATCAAGACCCAGATCTTGAAGAAAAGCCTCGAATACCTCTGATGGCCGTCCCGGCGACCACCGCGGATCTCGATGAGAACCTAGATCCGTACACAATCGACAAGGAAACGACTAAATCGAAGCCCAATCCGTCCACCAAGTTGGTGGTCACGACTAGATCGTCCAAGAAAAAGATGATCTAGGCCGCTCGGACGAAGCTGAAAGCACCATATTCGGAATCGGAAGACGTGAATAAGCCGAGATCGACCATCGCCAAAGACATGATCGGGCAGGTTTATTATCGGAAGATCCTGAGCGAGACACTGCTACATGACCCTGTCCTCGCGATCATACAGGTCCGCCAGATCGGCAATCTGAGAGGCCCGGTATCCAAGCCCAACACCAGCTCAGATAGGCTGAATGCAGTGAAGATCCTGCTAGATCTTCTCCAGGAGGCCGGGCTAGTAGCTGGAAAATTCGATCCAGATTTCCTGTTCGAGTTGGAACTGGTGGCAATCCAGTCGGCGTCAGAGAATCGCTTCGACTCGCTCAAGATCTTAGTCGGCGAACACGTACAAGCACCCGATCTGAACTACCAAACCGGATCGTCACACTACGCGTCGGCCACCACGGAACCAGATTCAAATTCTCCTCGAGCCCCACAACGTATGTCGCTAGGTCCCTCGGGCGCCAAATATCTGAAAGCACGCGTGAACAGGCCGGATCAACGGCCGGCAAGACCGAGCCAAACTCCTGAGAAGCTCATTCGACAGGAAAAGCGCCAGATCCCAGCAGGACGAACCACTCCAACGACCAATTCGACCGGATCTAGCAACAGACTGGACAAATATTTCCAGATGGCGATGAATCGATTCCTGAAGGAACAAAGCCTGGTGACGGTCCAACCACCACCCCTCGGAACGCAGGATATCGACATGGAGTCAGTCGGTACCTCGGATCTACACTCCTGGGAGTATGATCCCGACGATCTCGGAATTCCGAGCTCCTCCGGTCATACTTCCGGCCGAGCTACGGTCGCCACGACGACGATTGGCTCTGGGGGGTCATCGCTGATCCAAAGAGTCCGAATTTGGCCATCTCAGATCTGAAGGAATTTACCGGGAAAGATATGGACGAAGATCGCGCCAGAGCTTGGATCGGCAAGGTAAAATCGGCGTTCCAACGAGATCATGCAACAGAAGAGGAGAAATGCCTCACGTTCGCAGATCTGATGGTAGGTCCAGTCAAGAACTGGCACCAACAGCTAAGTCGGACTACTAAGACCAAATGGGCAGACTTACTCGACAGCTTCCAGACTCAATACTGCGGCCTGGGCATGTCAGTGGCATGACAGTACTACCATGCCAGGAAAAGATCCGAGGATACCCCGCTCGATTATCTCTATCGACTGAACGTAGTCGCTCTACGAGCTAAGCTCGAGATCGAGGACGGAAACCCAAAAGCGCGTCGGGAACATGTCGATCATTACATCGAGACCTGAGTTGGCAGACCGCCTAACTCGACTAAGATTGGCCGACGTCGACGAACTCGAGGAGGTCCTCCGTGCGCGGGAACGAGCCACGAGCAGGCAACGGAGATCCGTGTTCGGGTCGAAATATCGTCAGAAGGCCCCTGCCAGCGCTTCGGCTGCACCAGCCCGTGCCATGGTACGCCCGATCCACGCACAAGATAGAGCTCCGAATCAGAAGGGGTCTCGGGATCTGACGGACCCGACTCGGAAGGTGAACTACGGAAGATATTCCTCGCCGCGGCAGAAGAGAAGTTGGTCGGCACTGGGGGCGCCTCGCAAAGCCCAGATCCAGCACGATCCCGAACGAAAGCGTCTGAGGGAGCCCGGATCTCGGATCGCCGCAACCCGGGAGACAGAGGTCACCAAGATCGAGAGCGCTGTTCCCATTGTGGATCCAGGAAACACACGGATCTGGATTGTTGGAAACGTCTGACATGCAAAAAGTGTGGGAAGAGAGGCCACTCGACGGATCGCTGCCTTTACGCTTGTCGCGGATGCGGAGACGTCCATGAGGCAGGAGAATGCCCCATGGAGGAATTCTACAAACAGATCCGCAAATGGTACGATCCGTCTCGACACGCCGGGCTGTTCCCCGAACAAGTCGAGAAGCTGTTAAACTAGGACGCAAGCCGGGGTGGAATCCGGTACGAGCCGAGCGTCCTAGATATTGCATCTACGTCTATGTGAACAAGGCGACGACAGATCGAGGTAGGAAGGATTCGGATCTACGCGGTAATACATGTAATTTGCATTCGTACACCGCCAAGATCGCGAGTCTTCCCCAGATCAGCGAATTCAGCAGATCTAATGCGGAAGTTGCCCTAGATCTCAAAAGAGGAGAGTCCCGGCGATATTGGAAACGTCATTCCCCGGGAATATGGTTCCGACAAGCCAAGATCTCGGGGAGGATCAATCACGAGAGAGCGACCCTCCTCCTAGATATTGGTGCTGAGGTATCAATCTTGGATACCACCTTTGCTCGTAAGGTGGGATGCAATTTTGACACTAGCCAGAGACAGGAATGTGTGGGAATTGGTGATAACGTATATACTACGGAAGGAAGAACCAAGATCAAGATCACTCTGGCGGGATATCTGGCGTACTTTTTCGACATCTGGATCGGAGATCTCGCAGGACAGAACGCGACCCGGGCATGGATTTAATGGTCCCAGCCGGTGTGCGGATGGACCTCGCCGACGGATCGATGCAACTACCCGACGAGGTCGGAATACCGCTTAATGGCCGTAAGAGACTTTATGGCGAGAAGGTAAGATCAGTGATTCTCGAACGATCTCTACGAATCCCGGTCGGCCGGTCGGACGAAACAGCGGCGAGGATAAAATTGTCGGCCACTGAGGAACTGTGGGTGACCAGAGGGGACCGATGGAGACCGACTGTGACGGAAGGCCCCGGTCGGATCCGCTACCAGGTGATCTCGAACATTGGAGGAGAGATCCTACGGCTGGACCACCGTGCATGATACCTGACCAGGACAAAGTGCCCCGATCCCCAGGGTTCGTGTCCGTTGGGTCACGTCGCTACCGGGAATGGCAGAATCTGGCATTGGAATCGACAGTGTATACTAGATCGGAGCCTCCAGAGCTCATAGAGGACATGGTGGACCCTGCAGTACAACGACCATCGTATCCCACGCCACGATCGATACTTGGCAGGGCAGAATCCGCTGATATTTACCGAGATCGAACGTTGAATCTCGAACGAGGGCGGGAATAGCCGACGCAGGCCAGATCGAGACATAATTTCCCGATCTAGACGGGGAATGTTCATCTACGACAACGACTAGCCCCGATATCGATCGATACCTGAGTGGCGATGCTGAGGGCGGCGGGATAAGTGAGAGCATGTCGGATCAGGATACCGATCGGACGGACACCAAGGATATCAAGACGGAAAATCGGACTGAAATCAAGGATACCGAGCCGAAAACGGAAAATCTGAACTGTCAAACCCAGATCAAACTCGATCCCGGCAAAGCCTTCGATACTAAATCGCCGATCCACCCGACCGAGGGCGTCGACCTACGAGATCAGCTGGCGGAAAGAGCAGCAGCGACCACCCCACAGGATGCCGTGGACGACGAAGAGATATATTACCACGAGAGCGGTAATATCTCAGCTGAAGATCTCGAGGGAAACCTCGCTGTCCTCCCTGAGATCCCGATCTCGACGACCGCGAAGGTCAGTATTGAGGATCTGCAGGTGGGAGACTCCGGATCGGCCACACCCGAGGAGATCGAGAGACTCCGGCAGATCATCTGGAAAAAGCGGCATCTCCTGATCGGCAAAGAGAACGCCTTTTACCCCCTGCGGCCAAAGGCGTCGTGTGTGATATCGATGTCGGGAATGCGAAACCGATCGCACTGCCAACCCGGAAAGTGCCCACGCGATTTCGTGAAAAAGTCGCAGGCCTCATCAAGGGCCTCCTGGCCGCCGAGATCATCCGACCCTCGACATCACCATGGGCTTCACCGATCGTGATTGTTCGCAAGAGTAACGGCGTGGATATCAGGTTGTGCATCGATTACAAGCTGGTAAACAGTCTCACGAGGCTGATGGTCTACCCCATGCCCCTGATCAGCGATCTACTGGAGGATCTGGACAAAGCACTATGGTACTGCTCGCTA
>NBNE01001136.1:0-14353 GCA_002215365.1 Phytophthora megakarya | reverse complement strand
TTTTTAGTGCATTCCCTGCTTCTGGCGATGACTGCCCAGTTTGCACCGCTGCCGATTCTTCCTCTTGGCCACCAGCCGTATTACAGTAGTCAAACGGATCCTCCTGGTCACCTTGGACTTGCAGCGCAGCGTAGCTCTCCTGTTTAAAACTTCGAGTCTTCATAAAGCTCGCCCTTGCTCCATTTTCTTTGTGCATGCGGGGATGCAGCGCAGCGTAGCTCTCCTGTTTAAAACTTCGAGTCTTCATAAAGCTCGCCATTGCTCCATTTTCTTTGTGCATGCGGGGACGATATCTCGGGGAAGCCGGGTTTCGAAAGCACTCTTGGTCATTATGATTCTTCCAAACATTTCCTTTGTTTTTGCAGAATGTGCACCTAGCCTTTTCCTCGCGCACCCTTTTCTCAATTTTTTCCTTCTTGTCTCCTTTCTTGTGATGTTTCTCATCTTTTGTTTTCCTCTCGCCAAAACTTTTCTTGCCCTTCTTGAACTTGGGGAGTCGATCAGGAACTTGATTGTCGATCTTCTCACAATGCAAATATCGGTCCAGAAGGTCATGTCGTTCCGTCCACTGTCTCTGTTGGGGAACAACTTGCATTTGCCATTGCCAAGGCATGCCATTACTAAACAGTCGGCATTGCTCGCTGTTGGTGAGGGGAGTTCCTGAGTTCCATCACTTGCCAATATCCACCTTTCCAACGATACTAATCCCTCAAATCGCTCCGCATATTCCGCCACAGTCGTACTTCGGGTCTTACGGAGGGCTTTGATCTCATTGCGCAGTTGTTCGCGCGTTCCAACTGGACAGTACCGTTCAGTCAAGGATTCCATTGCGAGGACAATCGCTCGAGCCCACGTTTCTCCGTCGTCGTGTGCTTCCTGAACCGTCCGATGGAAGAAGTCCAAGTCTCGTCCGTGGAGTAGTTGTTGCACAACATCTCGCAGTCTTCGAGCCGAACGGTCCCGGTTGTCCATGTTGAGGAAGCAGTAGAGTCTATTGAGTTCGCGCTGGAACTCCAACCAAGCTTTCCAGTCCCCACCAGTAAATGGTTTAACCTCTCGGGACCCTTTGTACCGTCCACTAGACTTGAATCGAATGGGGACCGGTTGTTGGTCTCCGTTTTTATTCTCCATCAGCGCAGAATTAAAATTTCAATTTGCCGTACGTCTTGTGTCTGATAGGGAAATATTAGAAGTGAAGTTCATTGATTCTTAGGCTAGTCCCAATTCCTCAGCCTACAGTAATTTCCCAGATGTCTCCCAGTACTTTCCTTGCTGGTCGACAAGCATCACTTGTTGTTCGTAGTACCACTTGGCACTACAGGCTGAAAGTAAACGTTGGCTATTTGTTGGTTGGTGAACATCGAAAATTGATGAATGGTAAGTGCTGAAGCAGCAAGCAGCAACCCAGAGCGCACCTTCCCATCCCGGGACACCCTCGCTATGTTGACGGCGGGATTGCTGGAGCGAGGACTCTGTCCAAGCCTCGTCCAGCTTGTCTGTACCGCCTTGAAACGCGTATAATTAGTGTCCTCACGTTTGCTCTGCTTGTTCATCTTTTATCGACTTCGCACACTGTCCTCGTGCTTTGACCATCACGATGCGTTAGCGCATGAGAAAATTGCCGTCGGCAACAACGGCTTTAAACACTATCCTATTTCAAACCTGGAGGCGTCATGTTCTTCTACGTCGGTAGAAGTCGAATTGTACCTGAATCTCGCGGAACGCCGGTACCTGGATTGCACGGAACGCCGACGACTTCGATGTCATGCTGGTGTTCGAGAAACACCGTCTTCGGGTGCATGTTCAGGCCCGCGTAGTCTGCCAACCCTTGCTCCGTTGACAAGTATCTCATGTGTTTCGCCACATCCTTGCCAAATGGCACCGATTTACCGACACGACTGCCAGTAGTAAGTGTCGATGACTGCGCTGTACGACTTCACGACGGGCAGACGCTGTTCTTAACAATATCTTCTCTTTAAATCGTATACACGCAGAACTCGATATCCTACCAAAGAGAATGTCAATCGTAATTTTTATCGGAAAAACAACTCGGCGTTTGCATACTTTTAAATGGTGTGCAAGTACATACTCGACCACCAGCCAATTAATCCTTTTTGGGCTGTATGTACTTCGTAATCCGAAGAACTACCAGGATACTTTTCGTTTTTTTATTGGTAGAACCTCGCCACGTAGTAGTACATACGCGACCACCAGCCAATTAATCCCTTTTGGGCTGTACGTACTTCGTAATCCGAAGCACTACCAGGATAATTTCCGTTTTTTATTGGTAGAACCTTGCCACGTAGGGTTCTTTGAATACCAATTTTTTTATTTTTAGATGGCGTTTATCACGTCCCGCACTTTCCGTGTCAGATTATGTACATGTTGTACACAGACTGTGTCCTTTGTGTTTTTTTTTAAAAAAAACATTAAAATACAATTTTTTATTTTTAGATGGTGTTTATCACGTCCCGTACTTTCCGTGTCAGATTATGTACATTTTGTACACACACTGTGGCTCTTGCTACGTGGTCCACATGCATTATCTTATGTTGCGCCTCGCGTTCGCGCTTCGCACAACTGAAGACATTCACTCCCCCTCTCCATACTCAGTTCAAGTCTCACCGAGTTCCGCACTCATGGACTCGTCCAAGCGCGTGACGGACGCCAAGGCGCCGCGCAAGGAGACGCCGTCGGCCGAGATGAAGCGGCTGGCCAAGTTCTTCGCGTCCGACCGGCCGCCGCGCAAGCGGCTGCGCACGCTGCTGGAGTTCCTCAAGCACCCTCCAGGCGAGGCGTCCGCAGGCGGCAACATCGCCGTGGCTGTGCAGTCTCTCCTAGGAAACACCAAGGACGTGGGCAACGCCAGCAACGCAGGCCCCGAACACGCCGCTGCTGTTGCTGACTTCTGGGCGGATGCGAACAACTCGACGCTCGTGTTCGGCGTCGTGAACGACTGCGTCACAGAGCTCGAGACGCTCTACGCGCCGCATGAGAACGCGTTCCGTAAACAGCGCCGCAAGCCTTTAGAAGCGGAGGATTGGAGCGAAGTCTTTGAGGGCCTCGAAGTCTTGTTGAGGAACAACTCGGCGAGATTGAGGGAGGGCTGGAACAATAATGGCCTCACCATGCTGTTCGCCAAGTTGCTGAAGAGAGACAACCACGCCATGATCAAGAAATACGCGTTTCGCTGTCTAGCGCTGTATACTGATGCCACGAGGAATATTCAGCAGTTGGCAGCGATGCCATCGACGAGTACGTCGAGTTTTCAAGCGTCGAGAGCTGGCAGTATTCGCCTCATGAGCGACGGAGTGGAGATTGATATTGATGAAGACGAAAATGATAGAGGAACTGCCATGTTGTCCCATGCGATGCCGAGCAGGAAGAACATGCATCTGGAGCTGCTGAGGGAGAGTGTGGACTTCTCGCCCTATGGAGGAGGAAGCATCATGCTGCCGGATAAATTCTTGAATGAGGGAGTTCATGTGGAAGGGTGGATGCGACCGATGCCCACCCAAGCGGAGGAACCTGTGGATATGCTGAAGTTTCTCATGGATTTGAGCTTGGAGAGGGAAGACGCACATGGCAAACTGTCCGCGACGAAAACGAGCGGAAATAGCGACAGGTTTATCTTTTGGGCAGAACTCATTATGAAGTTCTACATGCCTTTACTGTACCCGAAGGTGTGTCTAAAGGTGAAACTAAAAGAGGAAGGAGACACGCTCGGATTTTTCCATCATTGTCCGGGCAGTTTCCAGCGGGTGGTTGCGCGTTGGGTCTACAAATTACGATCGAAGGATGACTTTATGGAGGTGCTCTGGTCGCGGCGTGAATTCTCGGAAGTGGTGATGGAAACTATCCGTCAGCGATTTGCCTATCGGGACACAGAGTTGGTGGTGGATGCAATCAAATTTTACTCCGGCGTCTGTACGGGAGCGCAATACGTTCCAACTGGCATGAAGTCTCAAATGAATGAATCTTCTCGCGCCATGATCTCACACGTCTCGCAGCTTTTCCACCCATCTGTGCAGCTAGACGATTCAAAGATCTTGCTGCACTGTATTGAGCTGCTTGAACTTGTTTCTCAACGCCGTTTAGATGACTACACATCGACGTACCTGCGCAAATTTGTGCTTTCAACGATTGATAACTGTGTCATGCTACGCGAACCAGGAAACCGTCCTATACTCACTGCAATGGTATCGATTGTTCTGCATGTGTGGATGCATTCGGCTGTAGTGATAAAGGCTACAGGTGCACAAGTTTGGATGGAATTAACTATCGCTATCAGGCGGTGGCTGGTCAACCCTGCAGATGCCAAGGTTGTGGGTGTCGAGGTGATTAATTGTTGGAAACGTGAACTCCGTTTCACGAGTTGTTTGCTCATGTATGTGATGGATAAGGGATACTCATACCTGAAAGTTACGCCGGAAGGAGCAATGCTGCAGCCTCAGGATGGAAAAGATGAAAAGACATCTGGAAGCGGAAAAACGTTACGGGAACTGAAACAGGGATACCTTCAGTCTTCCGCCAACTTTCTAATGATGACAGTGGTAGATGTATCGGATGCAACACTATTGCTGGATCGTATGCTGCATCTTATTCCTCCGCCAACAGTATCTGCTCTGACACCAAATATGCATCTAAGCTTAACGGAGGGTATGCTACAGCTCGTGGAACTTTGGATTAACTCAGCTATTGGAGCTCAACGCAGTCAACCTTCGGAATTACAACAAATTAGCCCATCCACAGTTCTCGCTTTGTTTGGCGAGTGGTTTTTACCTGCATGTGAACTCGAGGCTACAGATTTCCAGAATTCACGTTGCATCGCGATCGTGGCGCTCTGCAAGCTTTGCTCGGTGCGGTGTGTCAACGCACTCACTCGCAGTCACCTTACGATCGTCGCTCGCGTTCTATTCAAGGGAATTACTTCTCCGTCTGGTGTGGTTGTTTCAACTGTGTTACAGAAATCCTCAGTTTTGTTTTCAATGAATCTCGAGGGTCTTAACATCCTCGTCCCCGCGTATTTGTACGCAGTTGATGAAATTATTATCGGTAATATCTGGAGTCGTGCTGAAAAATCCAAGGTGAAATCATCCGAATGGAACAATGAACTGAATGCGGCGTTAGACGTCGTATTTGCTGTCTTAGAATTACCCAAGCGGTTCCCAGACCAAGATTTTGTGCGATGGAAACAAAAGATTATGAGTGTTTGCGGCATAGAGGATCTCTCGTTAATGCAGGGTATCATTGACGAGATCCCGGAGACATTGGATGATTTTCACGTAATCGTTGGTCGCATCCTTGTGCGTATTGCACAACTCCCGTTTACAGATGTCGTAGATATTAAAAAGCGGGCACTATGGGGCTTATATTGTCTCGTTGTTATGAATTTAAAATCGGATAATACCGGTGAGCACGTCGTGGATCCCATTCACCTATCCGAATGGGTTGTGCATCTCGTTGATGTTTGTCAAAACGTGGATTTCTCCATTTCGATGGCTGCGCTGACTATACTACAGGACTTGTCGGACTTTCACGAGGAGATTAACGAATTTGAACCTTCGTTGGTGGCACGAATTGTTATGACACTGGCAGTATTTGCTCAACAGCAGGTCGAAGAAGCCTCAATTGAAGTGCAGGCAGCGATGGAGCGAATTGGTGCTGCGGACACATCGAGTGAAAATGATGGATCTTTCTCAAAGTCTGCATCCTTTACCGGATCTCTTACGGGTGGGACACATCTCTCAGCTAGTGGAACAGCACGCCGTGGAAGTGATAATCCCAGGGCAAGCCGAGTAGAAAGCTCCAGTAATTCTGCTGAAGGTACGGATGCGTTTAGCAAACTGAAAAACAAACTCAAGCCGGGTCAAAATGCTCCCACTTCAGCCCCATCCCCTTCCACAAGCAGCCCTGCAAGTGCTCCATCAAATACCCGCCGAGAACAAGATATCCCGGCCCTCCGCCTAATTGTACAGAAAACCAGCGCCATATTCGAGTGTTTGCGCTTTTGGGTCATGCATCGAACGGATGTTCTTCAAGATGCCGATGTGAAGAAATTGATTTTCAGTGCCATTGAAGCAGCACTGGTTGGTACCCTACCAGACGGTGAATGGCAACGTGAGGTGGAGCGCGCCCGCACACTTGAGAGGCGCATGTCGATGCCACTTTTGTTTTTAGGTTTACAAATGCGTGCATCACTGGATAATGAACCAGGGCATGCATGGCTGAAATGTTTCGAAGAAACAGCAGTGGCAGCTGAGGGGCTACTGATGCATTTACTTCACCATATTAACGGATTCCCATCACCTGCAGGTGTCGATCAAATGATTTCAGATTGCTCCGAGCTGACCGAATTGGATGCTGCGCGTGCCTCTGAGGATAACGAGTCACCCCCTGCCGCATTAAGCTTTGTCTTCATGGACTCGATCGTGTTTAGTGTTGTTGGCAGCCTTGATTCACCGTGTGCTCGGTTCATTGTCAGAGATATGACTGGCCTGTTCACGTGGGAGATTACACCGACAGTTATGAGCCGCAGCGGCGGCTCACTGACGAGTTGGGTCGGAGAAAATTCAGTGAAGAATGATAGCAACGATAATGGTCCGGTAGAACGAGAGCTGACACTACAAACGGATAGTCAGAGTACAGACTCCTTGTCACTCCACAAGCCCACTGGTGCTGTACAGGTGGAATTCAAACACACCGATGAAGTTGGCGGTGTATGCAAAACGTGTGGTGGGGAGAAACCTCGAACAAAGCCAGCTCCATCGGACGCGAAGAATGGGCGAAACTCGGGCGTCAAGCTTGAGGCGCGTCAAGTTTCCTGGGAACAGGAGCAAAACATTCTGTCTAACAATGTGTGCCCTATCAAGAGTAGTTATGTCTTTCATGAAAATGGAGATGCATCTGCTGGCAAAGAAAGTAGCGATCCTAAGAAAAAGGACAAGGCACGGTCATCCGAGGTCGAAAAAATGCCAGGAAGTGGAAATAAGGACGACCGCCAGGAGCGACTCGAGCGGATCGCAAAACAACACGAAGAACGGAATAACACGGGATCCACTGTACAGCCTACACCTGAGCCGCAGAAAGTGGTGTGTCATTGCCCACCTCAAACTGAATCAAAGTTTAAGCGCCGTACGACGACTACAATCTGTGGGCTCTTTGACATGTCAATTAACGAGCCTAACGTAGGTAGCTTGGACGATGAAAGGTGCCTTCTGGATTTAGTGTTAGATAGCATCCCGATGGTGTTCCGGGATTGTGGCGGTGATACGACAGATAAGACGCTCTTGGGTGGCCGTTATTCGATGATGCGATACAATCTTATGGATTTATCGCCGTCGACAAATCCTCTTCTGATGGACTCGGCTGAGGCACCAGGATTCTCATTTTTGCAGCGTCTCATCCATGACGAAGAGTGTTACTCGCAGCTTAAAAGTTTCTTGACGAAAGAGGAAAGCGCCGGTGGCAAAGATCTGGTGGACTTTTGCGACGCTGTGAAAAAATATGAACGCTCGTCCGTCCCAACTGATCGCGTTGGCCAGGCCAGTGTCATTTACTGGGAATTTCTGACGGTCGAAGGTGGAAAGAAGCTCATTTTCCCCACTGCAATCGCGTCAGACATTCAAGAACAAATTCACAAAGCTCAAGCGGCAATCAGGGCTGCAAATGCGGTACCTGTAGAAGACTCGTCTGAGCCGATGTTCTGCCTCCCTGGTTCGCTGTTTCAGCATGCCATGGCCTTTGTCGAGTACGAGGGATTTGAAAAATCTGGTTTGCTGGACAAATACGTCGCAGCGCTGGACCATCCTCCTGCATCCTCCACATCAGGATCCACAAGCAGTGGCAAAAGCAGCTCAACACCGTCAATTCCACCTCAATTGGCTCTATTCGACTCTTTCTCGATCATGGAGGTTAATGCAAGAGTGTCCAATTTGGCACTTCAAAAGCGCAACCTGGATGACCAATTGGTACGAATGACAAAGCCTGGTGTTACACCGTCGGAGCGCTTAATTGATGTGTCAAGTAGTCTGAAGGATAGCCGGGTGAGTGCACTCGATATTTGTCGACTTTTCTTGTCTCAAGCGGGACTATTGCCATCACCTGACGGTGATTCGAAAAATAAGTCCACGCTCAAGTTGCTTGAACATGGCCCGAAGCTCGAGCGGTCACTAAAGCACTTGGACAAGAGCCCGACGCGTGAAACCATGAAGATCGGTGTTATTTACGTGGGCAAAAAACAGCACAGCCAGCAAGAAATTCTTCACAATGAGAAGGGAAGCCGCGCCTACGAATTGTTCTTGTCACAACTTGGCTGGAAGGTAGACATGCAAGCTCACCGTGGTTTTGTTGGCGGCCTAGATACAAACCCGAAGAGTCTTTCGAATGGCAATTCGACACTGTATTACGCCAGCTCTCACAGCGAAGTGATGTATCACGTAGTCACAATGATGCCAACGAAGCCGTCAGATCCTCAGCAGATCGATAAGAAGAGGCACGTGGGTAATGATTACGTGCATATCGTTTGGAGTGACAACGCAACGCAGGCGTATGACCCATCTACAATCACGAGCCACTTCAACGACGTACAAATCGTAATCTATCCTCTGCGGAAAGCACAACGCGGTCTATTCCTGATCAAGATCCATACGAAAGACAAGGTGCCTCCCTTCGGGCCACTGCAATCAGGCATGGTGGTTCACCAGGTCGATCTTGCACGGCTCGTGCGTCAGACAGCTATGAACGCAAACCGAGTGTGTCGCTCTCAGGTACAGCATTTGTTCTGGTTCTCCTTTATTTTGAGTTATCTAATGTGTTTTGATGACAGACTATGTTGTATGTGCGGCCATATCCAACGCGGAAGAAATTAGTGGACGAAATTGTCGAACGGTATGCTGTTGAGTATAAGGAAAGCCAGCTCCTCACGATGCTATTTAGCAATTCTGCGTCAGCTCCTGCTTTAGTGCCGACACAGTCTGTTGGCGCGGAATAGTAGCAGATAGCTCACCATGTAGACGACCATGACGTTAAAGATTTGTGTGTTGATGATGCGTTTGACCATAATTTTCGCTGGTGTGTGGTGACTGATGCAATGTTTTGGTGTGTGAACTGCATAAGTATAAATTGGCAATGCATCCAACGTGCCTGTAATCAACGTAAAATGACTGTACATTATACCGTAGCACCGTAGCTGGACGTTAAAAAGCTCTGCAGTTGACTACGATACGAAAATCCGCATCATAATCAAAGTCTAAACGCTAACAGCGAAAGACTTTTCTCACTTGGTTGACAGACCACTCAAATACTCTTCCAACTCTTCAAAATCATCCGCCCCAAAATTCATAACGTCGTCGGTATCATCACCGTCCTTCGGAGACAAACCCTCAAGACCCTTAAGCTCAGCATCGAGCAATTCAAGCTGGGGATCGATTTTACCATCGGGAAGATTCGCTAGATCGCTTGAAAATGACTGAAGCCCCAGCTCCTTCTCTAAGTTCTTCATCTCGTCAAACTCTTTAGACAAATCTGTGGGGTCATCCTCTCCGCTAGCAGATTTTTCCCGGTCACCAGTCTTCTCTTCGCCAACATCTTCAGCAGCCTTGGCCAACGCCCCACTGGTTAAGGACTCAAGTTCACTCATAAGCTCCTTATCTCTCTCCTCGTTCCAACTGCCCTTGCGGTTAATCTTTTCCTTCACTCCGCTGGTATCTTCATCTGCACCGCTAATACTGAACGAGTTCTGCTTTTGTGCTGCCCGCGCCTTCTTCGCTGCTTCGGCTTCCACCTCAGCTTTAACCTTCGCTTCAGCCTCAGCAGCAGCAGTGGCTTCAGCGGCTGCCTTAGCTTCTGCTTCCGCCTTTTTCTTTTTCAGTTGCTCTTCACGTTGCTTTTGCAATCGTTTCTTCCTGTCTTCAATGTCCTGCCAGAACGCTTCATCACGGTGAAGCATGTCTTCGTACGCTTGACGATCCTCTTCATTCAGCGAGACACCTTCGCTTTTGGGAGTATGGGCAGGCTCGCCACCTAGATAAACACCGGAAATGAGTAAGAGGGAGCAAACAAGCGTCTGGTACCGAACATGTAGAGTATTTACCATTCGTGTCGGCAGGACCGGTTTTTCCTTCGGTTTCAACGTCCGCAAAGATCAAGTCAACAAAGAAATCCTGATCAAAGCGACTGTCACTGCAAGCACCATCCAACTGAGCCTTGGTCAACCTGCGATCAAAAATACAATCAGTGAGATCAATACCACAACGACTTTCACAAGTTGGACAAACCACCTTCAACCTGCGATCAATAATACAATCAGTGAGATCAATACCACAACGACTTTCACAGGTTGGACAAACCACCGACAACATACCTCAAGATGCCCTGCGGAATATACCCTGTGTGGAATGCACCACGGAACATTGAAACACGTTCACCAGCATCCGTCAGGTGGCGACAGCGAATCAAGATATCTCCCTGCAACATGCAATTTACGTTGAACGACACCGAGCCATCACCCGTGCTAGCCCATTGAATTCCATGGCCGTCTTCCATATCCTGCCATGTTGTTGTGAAGACAAGTTTTCCTCCCTTGAAAATCTGCAGGTACGGGCAGCATCCCTCTTCGATCGTCTCAATCATTTCCTCTTCCGTTTCTTCTTCAGTTGGAACCGCAGGAGTCAATGCTTCACCTTCCACTCCAACCGTTTCAGATCCATCAGCAGACGAGTTCTTCTTCGGTTCTAGCACTCGTCGTTCTCCAAACACAGGGATCGTGTTGATGATCACACGACGCAATAACAACGGTGACGAGCGTGGTTTCACCCCGTCCATCACATTGTTGAAGTATTGAATATATCTGCACGAACAAAACATTAGAATTCCCCAGTTTTAACAATTCCAACTCTCCGTACCTGCGTTGCGATGGAATCGTGAGTTTTTCCACCGACGTATTGCGTTGTTCAGCAACAAACTCCAAACTCTCCATAGCATTCGGGAACTGTCCCACCCACGCCAAATAACAGGCCACCACAGTGCCCGTTCTTCCTTTTCCAGTGAGACAATGAACCGCAGCGAGATTCTTCTCATCCGCTTGCAACCAGCTCTCAATCGACGAGCAGATCTTGAACACCAGTCCCAAAGGTGGAGCAGGATGGCCAGGGAAGTTGAACTCGAGCACCTGATTGTCAAAGAACGTGTAGTCGTAGGTCTCTTCACTTAAGTTCCAGATCATATAGTGGCCGCCATGTTTGTCGTTGAGGTACATGGCCACGAGATCAATAGGATTGTCCTTCAATAGTGTGCGGTTGGTGCCGAGGTTCATGTTGGGGAAGCCCATGGCCACGATGTTCTCAGTTATGTACGAGAAGTTGAGCAGCTCCAGGTTCACTTCGCCTGTGGAGCGGTCGAGTGCGTAGCTGAGGCGTCGCTGTAGTGCGTCCATGTCGGCTGCGTCCAGCGCCTTGCGGGCCTTTACAGCTCCTTCCTTGGCTGCAGAGGCCGCCACCACCTTGGCTTTCTGCATGAAGCCCATCATACTGGAGGCGGCGGCGGACACGGACTCCGAGTTGAAGCGCTCGCTTAGCGTCGTCTTGAGAGTGGCGGTTTGACTCTGATCGGACTCCTCGCCGAAGAGCGCGGGCGGACTGGGCGTCGCTTCCGCTGGAGACGGCGAACTGGTGTCTGCGTCGGAGGAGGGAGACGTCGTCTTGCTGTCGTGGCTTGCGCCCGTGTAGGCCTCCAGCCGCGTCGCCGCCGCGGGGAAGCGCTCCGAGAGCTTCTTGAACATAATTCGGCAGTTAGTTTTATTCTGATGGGTTCGTTCTATTGCAAAAACTGACGAATTAAATCTGATTCAAATGTCTGATTCTAAAAACTGTAGCCATTTCAATATGAGTGAGCAATTCCTGTGGCGTGTAGACCGTGATGCAAGTCGTGGCCGGTTGTTGCGTGCCACGAGAGATGTGAAGACAGGAGAAAGTGTACTGAGAGACCGCGCGTACGGCAACGTGGTGCTGTCCGTCAACCGCGCGACGCTCTGTGCTGTGTGTTTACGCGCTGCCGACGCCGACATTTGCTGCGACGACTGCTCCAAGGTGTTTTTCTGCAGCGAAGAGTGCCAGGAGGCGTTGCAAGACATACACGAGAAGGAGTGCGAAGCGCTGGAAGACGTGGATCTCGTTGCGTCCAAGACCAGCACAGACGTGGATCTACTGCGTCTATTGATCCGGATTTTAGCGGCGCGGGCGGTGGACACAGCGGACAAGCTGCATGTGGATGAAGAGGGCAATGTGACGACTACTTACGCCAATGTACAGGATCTGGTGCATGTGCTGGACAAGGAGGGAGGAGCGTGGGCAGAACATGTACGCGCTGGAGCCAAGAAAATCCTGGAAGACCTGCCGGACGAGTGTCAAGTGCCAGTGGAAGAGATTCTCGTGATTGCAGCGCAGATCAATGAGAACGCGTACTCGCTGGATGCATTAGATGAGAAACATTTGGTGGCTGCAGTGGGTTTGTTTCCAATCTGTGGCTTGATCAACCACAGCTGTCAACCGAATTGCACGTGGTCCAATGGAGGAGACAGCGTCATGGAAGTGCGAGCGCTGCGTGACATCAAGGAGGGCGAAGAAATCACGCTCAGTTATATTGACATTGACATGGAGCGTAGCGAACGTCGCAAAGAGTTGCGCGACACTAAGCACTTTGATTGTCAGTGCGAACGATGCTCGGTGCCGCTCAGTGAGTCGGTGGACAGGTACTTGGAAGGGTTCTGTTGCCCGCGCTGCTCTGCTAAAGACGTTAGAGATAAGGATCAGGTGCTTTCCCTAGTGGAAGACAAACTGGTGTGCTCCGACTGCCAGTTTGATGTCTCATTACATGCCGTTGTTTCAGCTGTCGTCACGGCGAGAACGATGATTGAAAAGGCAAAGCAAACTATGAACCAGTTCAAATACGCGGATGTTGTAACCCAGCTCACAGGGCTGACAAAGGGTGTTGAAGTACATAGTCAAGTGATTCCTTTCCACCGCAGCCACAGTGTGGCTCTTGCTGTGGCGAGGTTGCTCTCGGATGCTCACATCAAACTGGGCAATGTTGTTCAAGCCTACGAGCTCCGCAAGCAGCTACTGAACGCACTTCAGCTGGTGGCTTGGCGCAACCACTTGCCCCTCGCGCTTGCCCACTTTGAGTACGCTGAGGTATTACGCCGTATGCTGGTGCACCCTGATAACTTGAACCGCGAAGAGCTTGAACAAGAAATGCGCGCTTCATATCAAGCGTTCAGCGATATCTGTGGTGTCTGCCTCGGCAAACCTCATCCATTGCGCCATCGCGCACTTGCTGCTCTGAAATACTGAGCAGTCTGCAATAAAGCGAGTTTGCCGAATGATAAGAGTATCATCAGTCCAATTGGTTGTATTTTCAACATAGGAACTCTTCCTTTATTCAAATGAGTCCTTGCGCCGACGAAGGTTTTCCAGAACACTGACTGGGTCTGTGCCACCGACAGCATTCCGGATAGTCTCGTTGTGCACGCGTAAGAACGGATTGTATTGCATTTCTTCACGCAGTGAAGACGGCACGCTGGGCAGGTTCTTCGCTCGTCGGATACGAACGGATGCAATTTTGTCATGTAGCGCTTGGTTGGACGGGTCCACACTGAGGGCAAAGCGCAGATTCGACATGGTGTACTCATGACCGCAGTATACCTTGGTGTCTTTCGGCAGCGTGAGAATCACCTCGTACAGAGCCTTGTACATGTCCTCCGCTGTGCCCTCAAAGAAGCGTCCACAGCCTCCAACAAAGAGCGTGTCGCCTGGGAACAACAACGGTGGCGTCTCTGCATCACCCGTGACGACGTACGCCACGTGTGCCTTGGTGTGGCACGATACATTGAGCACCTTCACTTTGGTGGCGCCTATCTTGAACTTATCTCCGCCTTTCACGGGGCGGTTTCTTGCTGGAATGGGCTCATGTTCCGGTCCCGCAATCATGACGTTCGGATACTTGTCCGCAATCTCTTCATTTCCTCCCGTGTGGTCCCTACAAACTGCCAATAAGCTTCACAACCTCCATACTAGAGTGTCAGCATGACGTACGCGTGCTTGTGCGTGGTCAAAACTCCGAGGAACTCGCGCTTGCGAGTGGTCTCCTCCTCTTTCAGCACCGGCAGGATCTTGCTGGGCTCAGCCGGGTCCACTGCGAACATGGTGTGGTTGGCCTCATCCACCACCACGTACCCTGTTCAACACAAATGATTAGCTTCTAACGATACGATGCGAGCGGCAGCTGTGGTACCGTAGTTATCTTGCAGCATTGGCACGATGCGGACGCGGAGACTGGGCTCGTTGAGGTATTTCTT
>NBNE01001135.1:0-14353 GCA_002215365.1 Phytophthora megakarya | reverse complement strand
TTATGACAATACATGTATCTTGTGTTCTGTTATGTATACCTTTAGGGGAATTCACTTGGTCTTTGTAAACGAAGTCACACAAAGGTAGTACAATGGCTATTTTAGCTACTTTTCTAAGGCAGGTCCCACTAACTTTACCACACGTTCACAAATCTGGAGGGGCGTTGGCGTACACGAAGCGCTCAAAAATGCCAAATTTCGGTGTAACTTGAATTACCGCGGTTAGAAACGCTGGCAAACCCCGTAGCTTTCAGCTTGAGAGCTTCAGAGTTGAAAGAATAACGTTAGAAACAACGATGTTATAATGGAGGCCCTTGTGATTAAAGCAGTGCTTAGAACATACTGTAGTATTTCTGCTACATTCTGTACGTCAGGCGAACAGCATCCAGGAAAGCGTCTTTCTTTTCTAGCGTTTCGAAGATGAACACACGAGTTTCTGTTGATACACAAGTTGTTTGTTAATCAGCGATACCAGCACACCCTCAGTATTGATTTTTTTTGCTCACCTTCACATCCGGTACCGTTTACTCCCGCAACGTTGATAGTAAATTCTCTTTCGGCGCTCTTGTCGACGACAGCTTGTGGCTTGTCAAACTACAGCCCAGAAGCAACAACAATCAATACAGAATATTTTACGCTCAGTGGCATCCATGAAGCACTTACCACAAGTTGTACGAACGGCTGCGATCCTTCTTCAGCGTCATCTTCAGATTTCCATAGCATAATTCGATACGGATGATATACCACAAAGCAGGTCTAACAAGTAAACAAAATGTCAAGTTAGCACAACCACATGAAGGTAATAACAACCTAAAACGCACCTTGGTGTAGCGATCACTCTCAAGTTTCGACGAAATGGTACCAATCCAGACAGCGTGATAGCGCAGACGAACGGCGGTTCCTTCGTCTTCCACTTGCTGCGCTTTGCGCTTTTTCATGTAGACAGTACGCTCGGGTTCATACAGCTCAATTAGATCCTGGTCGGTAGGAAGCGAAGACAGATAATTCCAGAGAATCTTTCTAACACGCTTGCTTGCTGGCGCATCATCCACAAAGACAGCGCCAAATTCAGTCAAACCGAACATGAGAATTGCCCAACGCCCACGCACAACCGAGAATATGAGAGCCATCATAGCCACCACCACGAAAGCTGTCGCGGTTTTCCACGGATGGGTCCAGTTTAACAGATTTTCAGCACATGCTAGAGCACCACATGCACGACCAATATCGGTCTGCAGCTGTCTAATGGTGTCTTTCACTTTCCAGAAAGCATCAAACAGATTTGCGCCGATGATCTTGGACTTTTCCTTTTCCACCATGCTTTCACAAACAAAGTCAGAGAAATTTCGCTCGACATGACTGACAGGTCGCTTCTTTCGCGCTGTGGGTGCTGGAGCTGGTCGTACATACTGTGTCTCGCTGCAGTCGTTTTGTAGAAGCTTATCATTCGATGACATGTTGCTTCCCTCAGGGGGTTGGAATTCAACACGCACTAGAAGATAGTCGCTCTCGGGCTTCACTGGGCTTTGCGAAACTGGAACCGCAGATTCATCGCCTGCACTTAGCGTAGAGAATGAAGATAATGGAAGGATCATTTCACCCGATTTGCCACTTCGCTTGATAAGGCTTCGAAGCGAAATTGTCGATGTTGCAGCAATCAAATCTGGTATTTCTTTCGCTTCACCGCTCAAAGAAACGCACAAGTCGAATTGCAGAAGACCAGGAAAAGAAGACCATGACACCAGATCATCACGACCGGAGAAGTTTTTCCGAGACGCTTGTGGGATCGGAAAATAGAAGGCGTGATGATCGACACCACAGTTGGTTGTTGCAGCAGATGATTTGGCTCCGTTCAGTTTTTGTTGGTACGCAGAACACAGATCGCACGAGCATGTCCTAGGGTCGTGACGCCAAGACACATTGAAATTCCGAAACGGAAGTGTTTTTCGGAATTTTGTGGCCGGGATGGTACTTGCTGATTGTAGAGAGTTGTTTCGCCAAATCGGTTTCCGACTTTTTCCCACAACGTTCGTCCAGGCGACAATAGTCTCATCGTAGCCGGAAGGAATAAGTACCATATCACCTGTCTCGGACTGCTTGTCATTGGGTCGATACTTGATTCGGACATAGAAACCAAGCTTCGATGACGTTAAGTCCTTCATGCGCGATTGTGATTCAATTAGAAAACCGTCCGTCTCGTCAGAGAGGTTCGCTTCATGAACAGCGACATGCAAATCCGCCAACGGCCTGTAAAGCTTCTGTGCGTCCTCTTGCTCTAGTTCATACTCTTCGTAGCCAATCCAACGCGCCACGAAAGCTCCTTCTAATCGAAGATGCAATCGATATAGCATGTACACAAGTACTCCCCCGAAAACGTACGCTAGAGCGTATTCCAAATCGGCAAATAGGCAGCCATAGAGGAACGAGATGAAGAACACCGCAGATTTCTTCTTGTTCTTCCAAGAGATTATGCTGGCATACTCGGCATCAATCCCTTGGAAAAGCTTCGCCGCTCGACCAAACCGCTCAATTGTAATCCGCAATGATTCCACCGAAAACTCTTTATCCTCGCGTTTGAGGAGAGAAGAGTCATTATCCACCCGTACGCGAAGTAAATCTTCTTTGTGCTCCACATATTCTAAATTGATGAGCACAAACCCGAGTTTTTCATGGGGTTGAATCTTGGACCCAAGGGGTGATGATAATTTGTAATGGTCTTTGGCGTCCAAAATCGGCAATGCCGCCCATGAATCATTGATTGCACCTTGGTTCGCTTCATTGTTCAAGCTCACGTGGCGAAGTGGATCTCGTAAGCTTTTCAGCATCGGGTTCGTAAGAATGAAATTGTCCGCTTCGCGCTGAAGAAGCTGAAAGAGAGAAACACTCAATTGTGCAATGCATTGATCCGAGTTGAAATCGATCACATCGATGCGGAAAGACGAGTTTGGATGGCTGACCTTAAAACACAAGTTCTCCATATACATAGGATCGGCACTTTTCAACACAGGACTGGTCTCGTGCACGATGCCATTGAAGTTGAGCCGACAGTACGTATCGCCCTCAAAGATATTTTTCGCGTGGAAATCGTCACGACAGTGTTTAGTGCACAAGTGCAAGCCGCGGAAATTCACGAAAAGCTCTCCCACTGGAGGCAAGACACCATTGTTCATCACATGGAAACGGGTACCTCCACGCTCCATTTCTTCTTGTCCAACATTCAGTACTTCCTGGGCAACACATTCACACTGAATCGTAGCCTTCATCATGCAACCTTTGTGCACATCAATCCCACAAAGCTCGCACCGATAACCCCATATACTCTTCAGTGCGTTCATAATGGATCGATCGCCTAAAATGCAGCATAACAAAACATATCAGAGTGAACATGACAGATCAACGAAATAGCTGTCACTGAAAACTTACACACTGCACAAACTGGTATCGCGAGTCCAATAGATTTGAGCTGATGAACACGAAATTTGTGTGCGTTCGTAGCGCTGATCTCGCCCTCTGTCGGTATAAATTTGACTGCGAGCATAATTTTCGGCTGGCCCGTGCTTTGTGTGAGTAAAGCTCGAGATGACAAAGTGAACCATCTCTTTGCCTCTACGTTAGGATACCGGAGCAACGGACTCATATCCACCAACGTGCATGCGACTTGGTCGTCAGCAAGATAGTTATAGTTGTACACTTCTACTTCCAGTAACGGAATTGGTGTGATCGTACTGTTATACATGTGTGAAAACTGCATCGCATTATCATGCGAGCTAATCCACACAGGGTTGCGACCACCATTCTCAACAGGTTTGGTCTGCAACGGTTCTTTCCACGGAAGCAACGACAGTTTAGCGTAAGGAGCCTGTTTTCCGATTAACTGCGTACCCGGCAATTCCATCGCGCGGTGCACCGTTACGTGAAAAGTGCCGGGTTTGTTCAAGTTCGGAGTCTTGGACAGACTGAGAAACTCGTCTCGAGTTGTGATCTCATGGTGTTGCGCCAACACATCAGCAGTAAACTGCGCACACCCTTGGTGCGTGACAATCCCCATCTTCGTCCACCGATACATACTTCCAGAGGCGTCGTCAGGCCACGAAACTT
The DNA here is from genome assembly GCA_002215365.1 of Phytophthora megakarya. Taxonomy (NCBI): domain Eukaryota; phylum Oomycota; class Peronosporomycetes; order Peronosporales; family Peronosporaceae; genus Phytophthora; species Phytophthora megakarya. Next base: position 10,255 of record NBNE01001135.1, on the reverse strand, counting down.
CACACATATCACATGTTCTCGGGTAGTTTGCGTTATCTCCAGTGATCTCTTCAATGTCTCCACACTCAAAGATCGGATCTATTTCTGGGAACTGATCCAGTGCGTCCGCCTCGCTGGCGGTTGTGGAGACATATGGACTCGTGTGTTCGTCCAGCGTCTTCTGCAGCTTCTTCAACGTCGGATTCGTGACACTCATTTTCTTGAGCCGAGAGCTGCACACAAACATTAGTACAGAGTCTGCTGCAAATGGACAACAGAGGCATACAGTGCTGCGCCAATGGGCGTCGTGGCTCTAGGGTGCATCATCTCATCCGCCACGTCTTCGTCTCGCGTCGCGAACTTGTGCAGCAGCGCGTCCAGCTCGTCCGTGGCGCAGAGACGCACCACGTCTCGCTCCGAGATGAACTTGCCCATCGCTTCGTCTTGAGGCACCACGAGCCCCGTGGACTCGTTCATAAAGTGCAATTCTTGGTCCTCCAGCGCCAACTGCCACTCGGTCGCTGCGACTGAGAGCGACTGCGCCTTGTTGCCCAACACCCGACGCTTCTTCAGCCCCTCACAGAGCCTGCAACAGATCGAGAGCGTGTGAGCACATGCGGAGATTCGTCTGCGGTGTTGCGCCTAAGCTTATTTATTATACCAGAAGCCGACGGCATCTGCGTCCTCGGACTTCTTGCCTCGGAAGCGCAGCTCCATAGCGATTGTCACATGAGCGTAATCGCACCCGGCTCGCACTAAATCCGAATCGCACTTAGTGTCGCACTTCAACTACTAAATCTTCAATGGCAAGTGACAGCGATGTCGAGACTGTGTGGGAGGATTCGCCCTTATCTCCGTGTGTCTGGACGCACACAGCAACTCAGACAGTTGAGAAACAGCGACAGTCGCTAAGACAGACGATGCTGTTGAAAGAGCCGCAAGAGGCTGTGACTCCAGTTGCAGAGTTGCTGTTGTCGCCTGCTTCTCAACTGAATGTGCTCGCGCAGATCAGCGAACTTGCCGATGTGCAATCGAAAGAGGCGACTAGACATCCACAAGTGCCATGGCCGACTCAACAGCGGACTCATGTGTGGGCGCATGCGATGGAATCGACCAAGCGGAGAAACTCGCTTCCTGTTGTACCTTCCAAACCAAGTCGGTCGAAGAGGCCAAAGGCACAAAAGCAACCCATACGATCACAAGCAGATCGACTGGCTCAAGATATGCTCAACTGGGAAACATGCAGTGGTGAGCTCACGAACGAGGTTGAGGTATTTAGATTGATACTAATGAGCTCATACTTTGTGCGTAGAGGGAGAGCTATTCGCACTTGACGCAGATGCTGAAGATCAGTGGGTTTACGAGGACATTTCCGACAGTGACTTTGACATGAACTGAGCTCCATGACTGTGTACCAGTTACTGGTAATATAAACTACGAGCCTCGTTCCAAAATTTGAACTAATCCACATCAAAATTGATATCCTACAAGAGGAAAATGATTCTTAGACGGATTTTGTAGGACATCCTTCAGGACACGAAATCAATGATATTCAGCCAATGAATAAGCGATATTACACAAATATTTAGCCAATTAATCCGAGGTCTAAGTTTGTGTGTTGTTCCTGCCATTCTTGTCAGCGATACGATGCAGACGAACAATTGAAGTCCAAGCAAGCTGCCCTCTGCATCGCTTCCTGGCGCTGACTGTGGTGGATGACACCTCAACAGAGGATGCACTGTATAGACATGAATCGCCTCCTCCACGGTTTGGGTTGAGCATAGTAAGTTGCTATCAGCTGCAATTGACTCAATTTTTCATGAGATACCGAATATCACTGAGGCGCTTCTGATTGTATCTGTTAGGCATGTCTGCGCCTTCAAGTAAGCGCAAAGGGGGAAATTGTTTTCCAGCATGTCTGCAGCGCCACAAGACCCATAAATGAACGACAGAGCACTCTGGAAAAGCAAAGCCAGGTGGAATCCGACGAAAGCGTCCGACCTAGAAGGTGGGTGGAGTTGTTGTTTCTTCGGTTGTGTCAGCTTCGATTCCGTGATGAGGTTCTAAAGGTATGTTTGTGTGGTGAAGCGTGAATAAGATCTCGCGAGAAAGGCAACCTTAGCTGCCAGATCGCGAGATAGAGACGGCCTTGGCGACAGGAATCTCACTCAGGCCGGGACATCAGGTCACCTGCCCAAGTTCCAGCGTGCGACAACGCTGGTGAGTGATGTTGACTTCAGATGACCCAAGATTGACCCCTGGAGTAATGAATGGCGACATACCCATACCGTGCCTCGGTCTGAGATATCCAGGATCAAGGGAGATTGGTGGACATGGGTCGCTGACGACCGGCGATCTGGGACCGTGGCAAGTCGGCAGACCGCGATCGAGGAGGGATGGCAACGTTGGAGCGACGCTTATTACCGATCAAGGTACGCGAGTGGACGACGATCCCAGGTCAAGGCAAGGTAGCGATCCAGGATCGTGGAAGAGAAGCGGGTCAGGATCGTCGTGCGTCACGGGTGAACGGCGACTATGAAGATAACCGCGCGACGGCGATCGGAGAGGCCGTCCGAGGTCACGATCGAGGAGACGGCTCAAGACCACGACGGCGATCACTGTCCACGATCGCGATCACCATTCAAGATCACGATCGAGATCGCCGATCGGCAGATCCCAGGATCAGGTAGGTATCCGGATGTCAGGTGATCGTAGGATAGCAGCTGAGGGTGGGCTAGTGGATATAGGGATAAACGTAAACAGACTCGAATTTGCTCTAAGCTGCACAAGTGTCTGCTCGCGCCTGGAAACGGGGATTAGATTGGCTCCTCAAGCACGCAGACGGTAAGGACGTAGGATCTAGCGTAGAGGTTAGGTCTGGATAATATATTGGCCAGCTTTCCCCTACCTAGTGACTTGTCCTCAAGTGTTTACTACTGATCGGACGGCATTAGTTGCTTGGTCTGAAGATCTCATCGAATCTCAACCCAACAAGTTCTCCGCTACAGGAAGCGTCAAGCACACGTAAAGAAGGAGCTAGATCTCCGACATTGGACCCCCGAAAGACTTGGATCGACAACCGGGCAGCTGGATCGCGGCTCAAGGACACGCCCTTGATCAAGATCAACCAACCCGAGGTAGAGTGAAGAATTCCCACGCTATCTCAAGCCCCTGCGTCCCCATCTTCGCCGATAGATATCGCACGAGTCACCCAGGAGAGCGTAACCCGCCCGCCGTCGGGTACACAAGGTGAGAACAAGAACACTACCAGATCACGGATCATCGAAGGACCCCCTTAGTTAGTCGGTGTTCGGGCGCTAGTGGTATCGGGAACCGCGACAACAAGATTTTCGCAGATCCCGCTTCACCACATTTGTGTTTACTAGATTCTGTGTAGGCAGCTCTGCAGTGCATCGTGAAGTCCATCAAATGTAACAGGTTTTGCACTGATGGTTCGCTCTTCGAGTTCACAACCGATATTTTTTATGATTCCACGTCGAACATCATCCAGTTTTCTGCTGGGTTCTTAAACCCCACATTCAGCTCATTCCACCAGCGCTTGCAAATGTGTTGAGAGCAGAGTAGCTCAGCGTCGATCCGTCCGCTTTGCGCAGTGTTAACAGCCATGGTTGAAATACGTCTGGATCTATGTCGTCAAAAAGAAGTGGGGGATCGTTGTTCTTCCTGATGAGGAGAGGTTTAATACGAGCTCGTAACAGTTTATCTGAGAAACCTTCAACACTCCCTAGACGATTTGCAAACGCTCGTGGAATGAGCTGACTGTGGGTTTTAAGAACCCAGCAGATAAACCGAGAGTAGGAATTCACCTAGGCTGCACGTGAGCTCGGACATACTGTTTTATCACGGATGTCATCGGCTAGCTGCTTTAGCTCTGCAAGACGCTCAGCAGTAAATCTCTCCATTGTTCCGCGAAATCTATACTGAGCCGGTTTTATGATCAGACTCCAATTTCTACCAATGAGGCTGGTGTGGACAGTGTGTCCTGCAAATTCGGCAAAACGTAAGATTACTGACTGTCGAGGAATAATACTAGTTTTTGTATGCCAGTATCGGTCGAATGATTTCGGATAGGAAAATTCAGGACATTCTGTCCTGTACTACGTGTGGAATATCAAGTAAGTGTCCTGCAAAATCTGAAGAATGTATCTGAAGTATTTGGTAAATACATCTATATTAATAAATGAAACTGGTTAAAGGCACTGACTGGGATCGCATATAACCGGATACATACGGAGTTGCAGTGTAAATTAGGCCAATAATTTCTCGACACTTTTCAGAATTTTTAAAATCAGAAAAGTGACACCCCCTTTCACCCTTCCTCGAGTGTTCAGAGCCTCTCATTTCAAGTTTACGCGTCTCAAGCTCAAGCACCACGTCCCCCGTACGATATGTATTTAAAGCCTATTACTGTCGGCTTTACTAACATCTAGTAACATTACAGGTGGCTATGAGCAAGCGTGGCCCCAGGTGAAGATCCCTTGGATGGAAGCGTAAACGTCGCTGCGAGAGTATGCTAAACAAGCCCTTGGATTGTGATGCTGATACAAAGCGTCTATGATGCAGAAATGAAGTGTGTGGCTCGTATAACTGCGTATAATACGCAACACAACCATCGACTAGACAAAGACATCTACGCGAACATCCCGTCAATGCGTAGTTTCGAGGATCCCGTTCTTCTTGCGTTTGTTGATATCATACAGCCTTCTGGTTTAAGGCCAAAGAAAATCAAGCACTATTTAAAGAAGTTGACAGGTACTGTCATTTTCCTGCCTATGAGTGTATTTATCTAACAGTTCTTTGCTTTCTAGACCAAAAGTTACTTTCCGCTACGTGCATAATATGATTCATCAAATGCGTATTGTTCGCCGTGTGGGTGGTGGCGTTTGGTACGTTCGTTATGGGAGGGGTTTAGAAACGAGGTAACGGTGCCACACGTTTCGTGGGCGGCGACAGTTTGTCTAAACCATGTACACTCGTCAAATGCGTCCCTGGTTTAAGACGTTTCCGGAAGTTATGACGACCGACGGTTCTCGTAGCACCGTTGAATCGCGATTTAAGGTGGGTTCGTTCATGGTGGAGGACAAGTATTTGTGTCTCTAGATACTGGATGTGTGGCTCTAGGTACTGGACGTGTGCCTGTAGGTTCCGGATGTGTGCCTATAGGTACCGGACATATGCCTATAGGTACCCGATCTAGCGGTACCTAACGCGCTGCTGTTGGTGGTGAATCGAAGAAGGCTATTGTTCTGAAGTTTGGCAAGGCTCTCAAACCACATTGCCTCTTTATCTAGTGCAAAACGCTTGTTCATTTGCCTCATTTGGCTGGTAAAAACTGAATTGTCAATGTACATTGTATCACAGCGTTAGTGTTCAAATGCCATTTTATACGTGTCATTGATCGAGTTGAAAATGGAAGGCTAAATGTGCATTGTATAGCATCACCAAGAATTATCAGTACACCATACATTAGAGCCTAGTGTCTAGTCAATATGCTTGCATTCGAGAAAGATTCCACTACGATATTACCCAGGTTGTATGTAGTCAATAACCGGCATTTGAGAATTTATAAGTCGATTATACATTTAAACAGCAATGATAGGCGTGCCTATCCATCCTACAACTGTCGGGTAACAACCGATAGAGCAAGCCTCCGTTTCCACAGTAGATTCTCTAAAAATAGTGAAATTTTTGGAAGCATGTTGAGTATAATATCCCTTTTTCTGGAATGTGTGTCTTTATACCTGTTGTCCGTAAAAAAATGGGTGCCTGTAGCCACATTGGAACCTGTATATACCGCCAGTCGGTGACCCTGATCCCGCTTAAGTACGACCCAGTCAGTGCCTTTAACATCGATCTTAATAAATTTGTTGTGTGTGGTCACGCTAATCCGGACTTCTGATTGGATGGAAAATATGTCTAAAATCAGTAGAGATTTATACCATGGGTGTGTGCACCACACATTCCATACAAACATGTGTACACCACACTAAATACTAAAGGTCTAATTAGGGCCTTAATTACTTCGGTTATCGTGTCTCTATCAGTTTGTACAACAAACTTAATTTTGAGTTAACTTCATCGCATTCCTATTATCGTTTGTTGCTCAAGTAAGAGTGACGTTAGTTTGTTTGATTACAGATAGCATAGTATGAAATTTTCCAGAGTTTAAATAAATATACATTGAAATTGATTCATGGGCTACATAACCCACCTCAAATGTTCTCTGGATATATAAATACTCAGGGAACACGTTTTTTAAACTAGGTAGAGCACTAAACTATAACATTTGTACCAAAGTTTACCTAGCTATACATGCACTATATTTCATATTCTCCAGTGTTAGATAACTTGAAATAGTGTTGATTTTTAATTTGAGGAGAAATCCTCACTTAGAGTGCGGCGCCGTTTCGCGGCGCAGTCAACTCGCTTGTTATTTTAATAATACATTAAAATGTATTCGCCAAATAGTTCATATACATTTAACAGGCGGTGCCTGAAAGAAGGGGCCATAATCGAGTGGGAAACAGAAAATGTTAATCCCGGAATTTCCACACTTTATGGGGTCAAACGAACAGATTTATTAGCGGAGCTTATGCGATGACCATTAGCTCAATCCGATAAGAGACGAGGAGAGCGGCGCCCCCAGAGTTGATCACGCAGTTCGATTCACTAACGCAACGTCGAATCCCTCTCGATCCGGCCACCATGTCGGACGACAGCTTGGCGACTGACTCCTTACACAGTCTGGTGTAGATCTTGAACGCATCTGAAACCCAACGGCCATGAAACTGAATCGTGAGTGCATCCGTTCTGCGCTTTACATGTGCGTAGCGGAGAGAGTGAGAGCCGAAGTCCTGTGGATCTTGACCGGTCTTTGCTGTAGCCCGCTTGATAACCTCGGGTATGTACACCGCCGCTGGGATGTCAGCGGGGAGACTCCTTCTAGCTTTCAGTAAGGCGAGAGCACCAAAGACCGGACACAGATGTGGGTGCCCTGAATGCGACAGCACCCGTTATGCGGGCGCTCCGGCTTGGTTGGTCTTCGATCCGACGAGGCGCAAGCAGCCGGCACGGGCGAGACGCGGTTGTAACTTAGCTGGTTCAGCGTCACCCAGGACAATAACGTCGCGCGCTCGAACCGCAAACCACTTAAACTTGCCGCCGCCAATTGCGACGATCTCAGAGCGCCTAAAGAGGAAAAAGAACGCCAAGCACCCCCAGAGAGCTTGATCAAAGGGTTTCGTCATGGTGAGACCGCGGAAACAAGTTTCCAGGAGTTCAATCGACACGGGAGACTTTCGCCGATTCGGGATGTCGAGGCAGCCGATCCCTTTGAGTAGCATCTTGATGTGCAGGTGTGAAATCGATACCGTCTCCAAGTCGAAGGCACGGAGTATAGGTTCTACCTTTGGGTTCATGTCAGTAGGTTGAAGCACCGAGCTAAGTACCCGAAGCGGCCATCGGAGACTATGGAAATTCCCGAAGCCGACGACTTCGACGAAGCGATGCCTCGCGAAGATAGTTAGGAACCCGATGAAGGTTCCGGAGACTATAAAGGAATCCTTGACATGCGTAGGGTCACCCGGACCCGCGCTAGCCGGCACGTCAAGGGGGACCTAGTGAAATGGAAAGACTACGATGGGTTCTCTAAGGACGCCGCAACTGCGGGAGGCTGCTCGACAATTTTGACCAAGTAGAGCGAGTCCGCGTACGTTTCTAGGCTATGTAGTCTGAGTACGAGCTCCTGGACGAAGAAGTCCGGTAGGGCCTTGGGGCGTGTACCCGGAGTCTACCACAGTAGTGGACTCTGGAGTTGTTCCCCAACAAACCACTCATGTTCCTGAATGAAAGTACTCTCCAGATCATGAGTAAAGTGCATGTTTCCTGGGGCGTGGCCCTGAAGCCAACTACAAGATTCGCGCTGGCGTGTTCCCCAGAACCCTTGTGCTCCCTGATGAGAATACGCTCCGGGACACAATAGATTGCATATTTGCATAACATATACGTGTCGCCAAGTCAAAGACATGAAGACTTAAAGATAACAGGGCATAATAAACAAGACCAACATGAAGGTGAACACACATGATGCATTTAATGGATTTGGACCATCGTGACCGACGACGAAACACTTAGTCAGTGAGCTCTGCTGGCAGCGCCTCGGGAAGAGGGATGAAGATGCGATTCTCGGGATCGGAGACCACAGTTCCCCAAGTCCCCGGATTCACACTCTCTTCCACATGTGAGTCGGCACCTGGAGGGCCCTCTTTGGTGTAGCAAATCATAACTTCGCAAACCATCTAGCTTTCACGGCCAACTGGCACAAGAACTTTCGGAAAAAGCTAGCCTCAAGTGCGGATTGGCTAATTTTATTCCGCACGCCCCAGTGACGAAGTCACTGTTCGGATCATCCGAGCCCCAATCGGCTCGGATGGTCCTAACAAATAAGGCATGAAATTCTCTTTCAGCCTAACCCATAAAAACCCCGAGCCTCGGCCATCCTAATATATCCGGGCTGAGGGTTTTTATGGATTTGGCTGAAAGAGGATTTCATGCCTTATTTGACTAGGTGCCCGTTCAAACGAGTCCTCGGTCAGGTTCGGAATGATTGTGAGTTCGTACCTACGTCGGTAGATGTCGGTAGATTGTCCCACAGGATCTGTTTATACTTGATTTTATTTTTAGTATAGGAGTAGGACTCATCGGTAGATGGGCTGTAGAGAGGATCTCAGAGCCTCACATATTACAGTAATAAAAAGCAGACCTCCCCCACAGCTAGCAAGGGTCAAAGCCGTCTTCGCAGTCTAGCTAGCTTATATTTAGCCAGGATACGCCTGGTTGTGTGGATGCCTGTTGATAGACCTGAAGTACATGGAACTAAGGGTCTGTCTGCTACGTAAGTTCAAGCGGAGAGTGTGGTCGTGTATAGAACGTTAGCAAAAGCTCGTTCAGTGTGTATTTGTGTGGACACGGATCTCACATACATTAGACTTTCTACCGAGGATTCCCTCGGTACCCCTGTAATAGGTTTGCGAAAACCGGTACCCTTATTCTGAGGGACTGCAGTGGGTTCGCGCGCAAGCTAAATATACCTCCTAGTCCTCGTTTGTGGCTAAGTAGGTTTCTTAAGGGTTGACCGAAGGCAACCCGGGGTACACAGAGGCTAGTCCAACCCGGTGTAAGGGATCGTTCCTGGTCTTCAGGTATTGATCCAACAAATCACTAACCCTTGCGGGGAAGTGTGTGTTGTTGGTAGGAACTCACCCGAACGTGAGAATTCTATCGTGTCCTACACGACAACTGGTGCCGCGACCCGGGATTGGAATAACCTTCTGTATGTTTCGGTTGTATATAGGTTAGACCCCTAACGAGCTTTCGAGAGAAAAAGAGAAGAACAGAAGAGAAGTCAAGATGGCGAAAGGAGACAAGTCAGCGGTACCAGCAACGCCGATGAAGTCGGGTGGAACGCGCTCCGAGGCTTCGGGGTGCGCAAGGAGCTCGTATTCGACGCCAACGATTTCTCGTATGACGCTGATTACCGAACGCTCTCGGCGATTCGGTTAACTACTCTAACACCAAGGAAGACGATAAAGACGACTATCTGGAAGAGAAGGCACCTGTGTCAGAGCTTTCAGAGGGCGCTGTGGTGTCTGTAGGCCACAGTGCAGGGGTGAGGGCGCTCGCGCGAAACCTCGCCGAGAAATTGGAAGAAGTGGCCGGTCCGGCCATGGTTTCTGATGATGATGGGTCCGACGGAGCGAGCGACTGGGAAGACAACTTCTCAGGCAACCGATTTCCGGTCTCCAATCAACGGAGATACGCCGGGAGCCAACAAGGTTATTGGCAAGATCTTAGAATTGATGATGACGAGGATCAGCTGCATGCAAATGATCGGACCGACTCTAGTTCGACAAGTAGTGTGGATGAATCTTGGAGGCGAGTTGGTCGTGCCAATCGACTCAACGAGCGCTCGTCAAGTAACTCAAGATACTGTCATGTTATTGAGGGCCACGGGGTGCGAACCTCAGAGGTTTCCATCCGACACTGCGCTCGACGACTGGGCACCTGCCGATGCCGGCACAGTCCTAAGCAAATGGAAGAAGAAACTACGCGCGGTGTTCGGGGTGGAAGAGATTGCTCCAGGCCGTCAGGTGGTAGCCCGTCAAGCTTCCATGCCGACCGACCCTTCGTAAGTTGTGATGAGACAGTTTCCCAGTTTTCAGGGTAGACTGATTTTGGAGTGTGACAATGGAGATCC
>NBNE01001134.1:0-14353 GCA_002215365.1 Phytophthora megakarya | reverse complement strand
TGGGTGCCTCACCTGCAGTCCACTTACGGTGTCCGTACCATGAGCTACATCAACACATTCCTGGCCAACGTGAGCTCCAAGAGCACAAGATATAATACAAGCTTCTACGCTATCGCAGCGAGCGAAGGACGCTTTGTTGCAAATGCTACGGCTGGAGACGGCAGTGCGTGGACCATCACAAGTGGACCTGGCATTGATGCTGGACTATTGGATCTGTCTAATCAATCGACTGTCGACTGGTTCAAAGAGCTGGTGAAGGAGCAGTATTACTCCGTACCAATTTCCGGAATGATGCAGGATTTCGGTGAGTACTTGTCCGTGGATGAATCTGTGAGTTTATCCGGTGGTTCGGTCGATCCGCGTGACTTCCACAACGACTACCCCACAGTGTGGGCAACACTGCTCCGAGATGTTGTGATTGAACTTGGACTGGAAAACGACACCATCGGCTTCCATCGCAGCGCTGGAACCTTTTCAGCCCAACACACGAACCTCTTCTGGGTTGGTGACCAAAACATTGATGAGTCTCGCGAGGATGGCATGCGTGCAGTGATCAGCAGCACTTTTCACGTCGGAGCTTCTGGTTTTGCACAGACTCACTCAGATATCGGAGGCTACACGAACACTCTGGCCTCAGTGGGAAACATCACGCGCAATGCAGCGTTGCTCGGTCGTTGGGGAGAACTCGGTGCCTTCAGCGGTACCGCATTCCGCACTCATGAGGGCAACATCCCGCAGATGAATGTTCAAGCCTACACGAGCGCAACGACTCGAGCTTACCATGCGTATAATGCTCGATTGTTCCGAAGTCTCAAGCCTTACAGGTTGGCATTACTGGACGAGTACGAGACAAACGGTTGGCCTCTTGTTCGTCACCCGATGGTATACTCGCCGAACGATTCGACCGCCAGCGTCGTCATCGATGAGACTTTCTGGCTGGGCGAGGCTTTGTACGTTGCCCCCGTCTACGATTTGTCTGCTTCGAGTGTCGAGGTGTACCTCCCACCGCTTCAAGTCGACAGCCAGGGCGTTGCTGTCAACTCGACGGACTTCACGTACAAGCATCTATGGACCGGTGACGAGTACACGCCCGGCCAGACTGTCACGGTGGATGCTCCGTGGGGAAAACCTGGCGTGTTCATGCGTTGGCCTGTGACTGAGAAGGAGGGACTGCAACTGCAACAGCTCAGGGAGTTTGCTATCGCCGAAAATGCTACTGCACTGGAAGCGTAGGTATCGACACTTCTGTCAAAACTTCAATGATACGCCGACTCGTCTCAACAGGAGTGGGCATGAAAAACTCAGCATGACACTGACAGTGTAGGAGTATTTTGCGTCCAAGGAGACGAATGATGAGACCGTCATAATTTTGAAATGTGGTCTTTGGTGCATACGATTTACCGCATTCCAGACACTCATTTATTTTCGTCTCTTTGTGATCGTCGCACCGAGGTGTTCTTGGTCTTGGTGTGACATTGGAACTTACCCAGGCACGTTATACTCTCTTCGTCTTCAGATCTTGGTCCAATCTTGCCTCTTCATCTCAATCACAGGCTCATCCACAACAAGCGATGCTGTTCGAAGTCTCAAGTTGAGGCTCTCAACCTGTGGATCCCCACTTCAACATGCCAGTTTAACGGTTTTGCTAATCGGCAGCCTGTCAACCACACGTTTGGCGCTGCTAGAGCACATATAGTGAAGACGCTCACGAAGCTGCATGGTAAGACGCAGCAATACTGCCATCAGCTCCAGAACGTCAAGTGGATGTACATTGTACGCAACGGAACTGTAGCCGGCAGGGCAGGCTGTCGGCTCACCGGAGCTTTGCAAAGTCTCCGCAACCGGGGCCCTGCTGCGCGCGGAGACTTTCCCTACCCATCTTGACGGCCTCTCTTGCCGTCCCACCGTTGCCTTTGACACGACTGAGATGGCGAACGGCTGCGGCCTGGCTGCCTATCATTCGCGTGAGTCAACCCGGCTAAATTAGCCGCTCAACAGCCATAACGCGATCAACCAGACGAGAACAACTGGCCTTTGCCACGCGCGCCAAGCAGCAATGATGAACGCCGGCGAGCGCCGCTACGTGCGCTCCAGCGACCGACGCCTCGCCGAGGTGGCAGCGCAAGCAGCAGCGCGTATCGACTTGGACACACTGAAGCATCGTCGGTCGGAGGCGTCCGGTGTGACAACCGAGCGCTCTATTGACGGCACGGTGGTAACCACCACAAGCGTCATTGAGTGCTCGCTCAAGGAGATGCATTCGCTTCTGGCCGCGCCTACGAACGACCGCTACGCCAGCGTCATGCGGGAATTGGTCGGACAGGATTTCATCTACGGAGCCATCGTACACCACGCCGAAGAGATCACGGCACAAAACGTGACCGTCCGGACAGCGACCTTCGTGAAGCGACACATGCTAGCACGCAACGAACAGTGGTGTTTCGTCAGTGCAGTGAAGAAACTAAAACAGTCTAACAATGAAGCGCAGGGATTTACTGTTACACTGGCATCGCTGCACCCGGACGACGTGTTCACCGGCAAAGCGCAAGCGGCCAGTGTGATCCACATTCAGGGACTTTCGGCACTCTACCTCGTTACGGCTGAACCACACAGGAAGGCGAAGGAGGGGCGAGCGAAACGAGCCGTTCGGGTCACCTTTTGTGCGCACGTGGCGTCTACCCCCGGCTCAGGTCGACCGTCTCCGTTCCGGTGGCTTATGATGGCCAGGAATCGCGAAGAGGCCGACGATGCGTCCAACGGAGTAGTACTAGCCCGTGTCGTTCAATTGGCACGAACGCTCAAGCAGTTCCATGTTGCAGTGCGCAGACGTCGACTGGATGCACAAGTACTTGCCGATCTGCGTAAAGTGCAACCCAACAACTCTCGATGTGCATGCTGCACGCGTCGCGTGAATGTGGGTAGGAGTTTGTTTGGCAAGAAGGGAAGTTTTGAAGGAAGAACGAAAGACGAGGGTGGACCCAAGCGCTGTCAACTCTGCGCATTCCTTGTCTGTGCTCGTTGCGTGTGCACTGTCGGCAAGGGCTCCATGTCAGGGGAATCCTCAGACAAAGGGATCAAGTACAGTCAAACGGTTCACTTGTGTGAGCACTGTATGCAGCGTGTAGATGATGCCGACTACGACAGCTACTGCGCTTCGAACGGCAGCTTGACCCCGTCTAATGGACCTATTCAACCTGATAGTCCGAATGCTGAGCCACCCAGTGCGGTGATCGCTCGCGTAATGAGTGAAGTGCTTGGCGAGGCATCACAGGAAGACAAACCTGTTGTCATCCGGGTAATCAAGCATCTCCTCAGTCCCAAGGAGGAGAAGAGCAAGAGTAAATTCCGTGCAGATTCTACAGAGTTGGCGAAAAGCCTGATTCGGCTGGCGGAGGAACAGGGCTTCTCGGAAGAGATACCAAAAGCAGCTCAAAAAGCTCCTGAAGCTACACCGGAAGACCCCTCCTCCAGCCCAAGAGATGATGAAAGGCCCCCGTTGGCTGGCGCTTCAGGACGTCATTACGCGCTGCAATATACCGATGCGGGCGATGAAGACACTGAAGATACTGAGGAAGATGTTGAAGAAGCTGAAGAAGTTGACAAGCCTGAAGATGTCGTTAATCTATCTCGTCATCCCGTACCAGCAGATGAATCCGACAGGTTGCAGTGGCTCGACACTCATCCAAACATCATTTCGCGCGTGATGGATCTCCCAGACCTGGAGCTGTTGTGCAACGTCGCTCGAGGAGAACTGCAATGCGATGCTACATTGGTTACCATTTTTGGTCCAACCGCCTGCTACGTGGTGGCATCCACCGATCCTGCTTGGCGAGGGGCTGAAATCCCCCGTGAGCATGCTATCTGTGGCCACACTCTTATGAGCGATGAACCACTACTTGTTCGTCACCCGGAAGCTGATGTACGATTCACTGCGATGAATCTTGTACGTCGCGACGGTGTGCGCTTTTATTTCGGCTTCCCCGTCATGATCACGTACCCGGATGGCGGAGGTGCCACTGCTGTTGGGACGTTCTGCTGCGTTAATGGTGGCAAAACCTGCGATGTTTCAGAATCGCAATACGCGCTCATGGCTACGCTAGCCGAAGGTGTGAATCGGGTCATGGATGGCCGGACGTCGCGTTTACTGGAGAGCTAAGCGAAGGTGGATGTGGATCTTGTAATGACAAACACAAATGGTATATTATATCAACACTGCTCGAGTTCCTTTGCTCGAGCTTATATCCCGTGATCTATTTAGTAGCTCAATTTGAACTATGTTGATGGGTTTCAAGCAAGTCATCATCAACCGTTGTGATGCGACTGGCAATGATGCGTGTAGCGCTACGAGAGAGAATTTCCAGTGCTTCGTATTGGGATTGGCATACCCGACGAGGCTCTTGATCTACACAGCACACTGCACCGATAGCAGTAACTCCGTCGGGAGCGAAGAGTGGAAAACCGAAGTAGAAACGCAACCCACCGCGCAGTACAAGTTGACTGCGACTGAAGCGTACATCGGCTGCAGTATGCGGCACAAGCATAGGCAACTGGCCCATAATGGTGTGCGCACAGAGAGCTTGGTCACGCGGGCCTGCACCGTTGCGGAACACCGGGTTGTTGCTAGCCAGAATGTACTGCGTATCGTGGTTAATGAGAGTCACAAGTGTTGTTTTGCAGCACAATTCTTTGCTCGCAAGGGTGCAGATCAACTCGAGTTCGGGGAGGTTGCGTACTTCAGTGAGTCTCGCTTTATTCACAGCCCTAAGTCGTTCAAGTTCGTTGTCGGGCAACGGGAACAACGGGACACCAGCGTTTGAATCACTGTACGCCAATGGGTAAGCTCTGCCACTGGCCCCGGCGAGCGTACAACTAGAGAGCGGACGTTCAGGAATTTGAAGTTGCGACTGCAGAGCTAACAGATAATCTTCTTGTGAGCTCTCCATGGTGAGTCTTCGGCCGTACGGATGCTCAGACGGTTGCGGTGAAGCTGGTGCCTTCACCTCTTCTTCAACGAGCTGCATGATGACATTCTTCACTGCAGGTAGTTCAGGTTCCGAAGCATTGACAAGTGTATCACGCAGCAAACGAGCGAGCACTTTCGTGGCCACTTCAGACCCTGGAGCATTGGGGTGGATCGTCGGTTCCAACGTTTCGCTGTTGTCTGCCGGAATCGCGTCGTACACGGCATCATCCACGCGCTCCATGCAGTTGTCACAAATGCGCACAACTGAGAACGCATTGTCCTGAGAGCGCTGTGCTTCCTGGTTAGACGAACAGCCTTCGCACACATAGTAGCCGCAGAGTTGGCACTGTCGTCGCACCCGCTTCTTGCTGCTCAAACCCAAATGCGTCGACGATCGCATGGTAGACGCGCAGCACACACATCGCGTGTTGCGTGCCATGTAAGTCCTGCTTGTCATCTTTTGAGCACCAAGTCGTCGACGTCTCACAAGAACTGCCAGCCTTGCAGTGGCATGAGCCATCATTGTAAGCCGCTTCATTTGAGCTCGAGAAGACACTCCCTGTTTGATTCGAGCTGTGGCGTTGCTGGCAGTGAAGAGGAATGAGTGTGAGCGGTCCCGGTTGCTGGCACTGTCACTAAGGAAGTGCGCGTAGAAGCTCACTCGCACCTCTTTCGTGACAACTGGAACCACGGCATACCCCGCTCGGATGCCGTGCATCTGACGCACATCACAGTCACGCGTATGACACTTGCCGGCAAAGACATCCCCCGAGTCGAGTGTAGACATTGTCACGCTGAAGCCGTCACCGTTGTCGCCACCCAAGATCTGCGTGCAATCCACAAAGCACCACTGCTCGTTGCGTGCCAACGCGTGGCGCTTAGCGAACAGTGCTGTCTTAACCGAGATATCGTTCACCTTCGGTCGGTGGCGACGGAATTCTCGGGTATCTTTACCCGAGACGGGGTCAACGTTGTCTTCATTGGATCCCGTTTCGGTATCTGATACGCGATGCACGATAGCACCGTGTACGAAGTCTTCACCGAAGAGTTCGTGCATAATAGCTGCGTAGGAGTCACTGGTACTGGGGCGTAACACTTGACGGATCTCCTCAACCGAGCACGGAATGGTCCCGGAAGCCATGACGCGGCGAAGAGCGTGCGTACGGGTGGTGTAGACTGCGAAGCCTAGATTGGACGGGGTCTTGTCCCAATTGACAACGCTGCATCGAAGTAGGTGCCAGTTGATTGTTTTGGTATCCCGACTCACGACTTCGGTTAAACGGCGATTGGTTAGACGCACGTTCCGTCGAGGACCGTGCGTGTCCTCGAGCAGGGCAATCGATGCCGTGGCGTCCGTGGTCTCAGTTGTATTGACCACGGGCTTATCGAAGCGACTGGAGCAGTGGTTGATCATGGGTTACGACCGGTGAGACGAATGCGGGACCTGTGCTCTACGCGGCGCTTTTCGATATGAATTCACGTTTCGACGGGTCCGTAAACGATCAGAAATGAGCTGGTGGTGGTGGGTTTGATGCGTTGTAGAGGTTGTGCCCGGCAACGCGACGAGCTCCAGTAGATGTCGCGAACGAGAGTTTCCGCCATCAACTCAAGTCTGGACTCAAGGGAAGTCCCACCGTCAAGAGTATTGTTGCGCGTATTCGTGCAGAGGAGTTTGTGTCCTCGAGCTCAGCTTTACAACGAGGGCTTGCGAATCGCTGGCTGACGTCCATTGACCGGATCACAATGATGTCTTCAACCCCCGATCCGATTCAGTGGCTTGGAAGTTCATGGAGTCGACGTGCGTGCTGCCTTGCGAGCGACAGTGTTGCACATCAAGGAGTGGCTGTACGTTCGAGACAAGTGCAAGACCATTACGACGTATGATACATCCCTCGTACAACCTGGCGATCATTTCACCAGTCAACATATGAATCTTCGTTATCTATCATGACAGGTTGACTGCAATGGTCTAATGGTTGCAAACCATTGCTGTCGACGATCAAGTTCTGCATGAAGCTTTTGGAATAATCAAGCTCAAATTGAAAAAACCTTGTTTTTTAACGATTTTATTGCACTGTTCAACTGCTCCAGCGTACTAAAACCCAGTCATAAGCTGTACCCAACTCGTACACAACTGAGGTGGTGGCACATGATTGGTGCATTTTCGGCTCCCCCCAGTTGAACTCGTCCTACAGCTCAAGCTCAGTCAGTATCTGCCATGGACTTCCTGCGGCAACTGGCCGCCGACCTGCACGCGCTGCGGGCCGAGGCCAAGCGCAAGTATCCGGTGGTGAAGGAGGCTGTGGACCGCGCGCTGGAGACGCTCCCGGCGCTGCAGCAACAGTACGCGGCGCTGCTGCGCGTGGAGGGACGCGCGCCAGGCCCCGGTCACAGTTTGTTCCAGAGCGAGAGCGTCCTGCGGCCTTTTCTCTTGGCTTGCAACCACACCAACGCGTCCCACAAGATCCTGGTGCTGGCATTGGCCAGTATCCAGCGACTCGTGAGCTGGGACGCTATTGAACCTGCCAGTGTGGGCAGCATCCTGCGCGTCCTGCAGATCCAGGCCGAGAAAAACACCCACGCAGATGTGCAGGTTAAACTATTGCAGACTTTGTTGCAGCTGATGACTTTGGCCTATGAAGAGAAGAAGACTGACAAGCCAATTAGGACGCAGGATGGCATATCTCCAGGTTAGGACGGGTTCTGGGTTATTTTAGATTTTTTGGGGTTTATTGATCGGATATTTGGGTTTTATCCTACAGATAGCGAACTCGTGGGTAATGAAGATATGGTCATGCAGGCTGTGTGGATCTGCATCCATCTGCATGCTAGCAGCAACAGTGCCAGCTCCATGGTGGGCAACACCGCCGCGATGACGATCCGACAAGTGGTGTCGCTGGCCTTTGGAAAAGTGGATTCGAGTCCAGAAGCCAAGCACGTGGGTGTTTTATTATTCCAGGAATTGTGCTTTATGAGTCGAGAGGAGAACGGAATGTGGTTGAAACGCACAGCCATATCTCCCATGAGTGCTGCACTGGGAGTTGAATTACTGGAAACAGTGTTGGCATCGCATTATGGGCTATTTCGACTGGATATTGAGTTTAAGGCAGTACTGAAGCAGCAGATGACTCCGTTGGTGCAGTCGGTGCTAGAAATGGGGTGCAATGACAAACATGGCGGGTCGGCAGGTTCAGGGATTACAGGGCCTGCGAACTCTTCAATTACCAATAGCAACACAAACGGCGCGGCTGGTCCGTTCTTCCCGCTGCTTGTACGTGGCATGCGACTTGCAAGTACATTATTGTGCCACTTTGCCGACTGTCTCGATGGAGAATGCGCTTTGATTTTGCACGCTCTGCTGGAAATTATCGCTACGGGGACGTACACTACTCCAGATACGTCAAAATCGCCACCAACACCGTCAAAGTCACCGGACTCTAAATTTCATGCAGTAAATGCTATCGCGAATTTCAAGGAGGCGAAGAATTTTTTGACTCACTCCAGTTCCAGTACTAGCGCTTCGAGTACAGCCGGTGGTACTGGAGGTGTAAATTTCGTCACATGGCCAGTCTTGTTATCACTTGAAGTACTGAATCGAGTGTGTCTGGAACCAGATATGGTTGCCGCAATGGTGAGTTATCGGGACGGTGTTTTGGTTGCTATCACTCGCACTACCTCTTCAGTGATCATGACATCACCTCCATCAGATTTTAGACCACAAGGTCCAGACGGAGCTGCTCCACGTTCAGGTCTCGAATTGCTCAACGAGCAAGAGACACCGGTGTTGCAACAGTTTTTCATGGCTGTCCGTGTTGCCGCTTCGTGTCAATGCAATATGGCTGCCTCTGTTTTCGAGCTGTCTCGATGCACTGACAGCGAAGAGATATGCGAGAAACTTGCCAAGGCATGTGTTGCTGTGGTGGCCCCTGCTGTAATTCAGTCGATGAATTGTGTAATGCGGCACTGCCGTGAAGTGGATCTAGTTACAATGTCCCTCAAATCTTACCACGTGCTGGCCACGGTTGCGTCACGCCTTCGAGCAAATATGCAAAGTCAAAAAGCTAAGGAAAAGTGGTGCAAACAAATGGATGAAGTCGTATTAACTTGCTTACGCGCTCTGTGCGGGTTCTCGTTTCCGTTACCTGATGGTATTCGGGGAAACTCGAAGGGGTCAATTTCAACGACGAGCTCTGGTAGCGGGGATCCCGATGAGACAATGGCAGATGACGGTGAAAGCTGTCTGGTGGTGATTAGTTGGCGCGAAGTGCACGCAATGAAGGCACTTTTCGGTGCTGCACACGTGATGGAGGAAGAACTTTCGCAAATGGAATGGTGTGTGCTCCTGGAAGGTTTTGAGATCATCGTAGGATTAACAGACCCGAAGTTGAAGAATGGGCAGCAGAAACTACCGACCAAAAATTACCGGATTAGCGCTTTTCGAATTGAAGATGAAGATGTGGAACAACAATTGGTGATGTTGAGTAATTCGATCGTGGACTTTTTCCGTGATGCGCTGAAGCTAAGCAGTGCTGCATTGCGTAAGCTACTTGCCGCTGTGCGAAGAGTGTCCTGGGAACAATTTGGTCTACCAGTACCGAATAGAGACACTGAGAATACTTCAGACACGGCAGTATCGGGATCATCAAGCGATGGTTGGACGCTGGTGGATGATAGCGACACGTCTAGCCCTGCCAATAACCATCACATGAGAATTTATCAAAGCTACTTGGGCGTGGGTCTCACTGGCTCAGGGGCGTTCATGCCTTGTTTCGCATTGCGGATGCTCACTCAATTGGCGTCGAGCAGTAAGCGATGTTTCGAAGAGGTAATGCGGGAATTGGTGCTCATGAGCACATTTGTTCCCCAAGCCCCACTCACGGCAGCCCAATTTCCCCAGCTGGGGCAGTTCCAAGTCTTCACAACGGACAGCATCTTACAACTCATGCAAAATGCTTTACAAAACATTGTCAACAGTATCTCGCCTACCGCAAAACCAACGATGGAGGTTCTCAACGCTGCTAGAAGTGACGAGGTTCCGGTATCTCCTCACGTTTTTGATCAGCAAGAACTGTTCGTACCTCTGTTGAAGTTGGCGCGCTCAGACATGAAAGACCGCACATTAACGGGCATGCTTGAAATGCTGAATGCCTGTGGTCACCTCATCACTGCTGGATGGCCGCTGATATTAGCTGCTGTGCAGGAAGCTTGCGAAATCGGAGATGGTAAAACGCAAGTGCTGGCTTTTAAATGTTTGCGTCTCATTGTCGATGATTTGGTGGTATCCATACCGAGTAATTATCTTCCAGACTGCATCAAATGCATTGGTGTATTCGGTAGCCGTGCCAAGGACGTCAATATTAGCCTAACGGCTGTGAATGCGCTCTGGAGTGTTGCTGACGTGATTGGGAAGCAGAAAACGAAACAAGAAGTTGATCTTCGCAACCGGAAACAAGGGCAGTGGGGGTACATCTTTGCCGAGTTCAGCTCCGTGGCATTGAACGACCGAGCAGAAGTACGAAATAGCTCGATCAACACTCTTTTCGGAACTGCAGTAACGTACGGCGCTCAATTCGAGCTGAGCGAGTGGCAATTGTTCATTAACTCTACGGTGCTACCACTGGCAGCCAAGCTGTGTGAAACTCAAAAAAGGAGGAGCTCACGCTCACTGGAGAAGGATGAACCAAAGAGTTCCGCAAATTATATGCTTCACCATTCACGCGATAACGCTGAGAAGCAGTGGAACGAATCTCGGGTGCTTATGTTGACAGGAATCAGTCGCGTTTTGGAAACCAATTGGCATTATCTACTGCAACACACGTCGTGGTTTACTTCCATTTGGCGCGAGTTGCTGCAACATGTAGCGCTAAATGCTGCGTTCGGCATGCCTAAGGAAGTGGTTTTAGCAGCGGTCAAGACACTCCAAACTCTGCTTCAGGTGTCTTCAGCGGGCGACTTTGACCACATTGCGCAGTCACAGCCTGTTCGTGCAGGTGTTGGTATGCGTGTTGTTGGAGGTGCCTTGATGTCTACATCTACTCCATCCGCTGCCTCGACTTCACCAAACTTGAGGCGTGCCACTTCCGCTCCGGTATTTCGCGATCCTGCACTTTGGGAGGAAGCGTTCAGTCAGTTATTGCATCTTTGTGATGAGAGGCAGATTGCCGCGGAAAAGGACAAAGATCCTGTGCTCCCCTGGAAAGAAGATGAAGAACAGGAAATTGCGAGTGCAGTGGTGTCTGTGCTCGTAACTCTTTACATGCAAGCGAAAGAGTATGAATTTAAGAACGTGCGCAATGTGGAGAAGATGCTGGATCTATTTGGTGCGTTGATCTCCCGTCATGTGCTTGGCACACCAGCGATTGGAAACGGAACAGTGACAAAGGCAATTACCAACATCACGACGAACAGTTTACAGTCTCGCGTACTAAATGCGTTCGAAGAATGTGGCTCATTCGCGTCGCATCCTGATGTTCACACCAAAACTCTGGATCAACTTGTGGGGTACGTAACGCAATCGTCCACGAAGGATCTAGTTTTCTTCACCCGCCATGCACTTACTTCATTGGCCAAGTTGTACGCAAGCGTCTCAAAAGAGGCCAGGGAACAACGGTTTCTGTCGGTTCTCTTTTGCATCCAGCCATTCCTCAAGTTTGATGACGGTCTCTCCACGCTAGAAACAAGTACGTCGTCATCTCCTGACAAACCGATGACTGCTGCGCAGAAAGCAGCTACGCAATTGTGGAAGCACGCTTTGCGTGTGCTTTTGGTTATTATATCAAGCGGGTTGATAGCGGTTCGCCTCGCTGAGGCTTGCTGGAGACCTTTACTCGAAACGATCGCTGGGTTTGTTCAACCAAACGGGGGTAAATTTCCATCGTGTGTGCGTTCTGAAGAAGATGAAGTGTTGGTATTGAGCGTGCTTGAATGCGTCGTTGATAGCACCATCGCGCTGCTTAGTGATGGTAGCGATATTAAGTCTCACATCGGCCAACAGTACAATGCGTTTATTAGCGACTTGATCGCATTGCTGTGCTCAGGTGTGGACGCAGTTGAGCACAACAAGCCAATAATTCGCTGCTGTGTGCGTCAGTTGACGACAATGTGCATTCAAATGGCGGATCAAGAGCTGGCGGCTTTCGCTCGTACTCGGTTGGTAACGTGTTGCAATACAGCATTGGATCGGTTTGCCGATTTGGATAATTCAGCACACCCAAACTCGCGATCTCCAAGCTCCCCAACAGATGCGACACACAGGGAGAATCGCCTGTCAACTTTCTCAAATATATCGACATTGTCAACGGATGATCCCCAGATCGTAGCAGCACGGGAAAGGGTGGTCGTGCTCTTGACCAGTGCGCTGGAAGTGGATTTGCTACCGCGCAGTATCATGGAGATGTACCCTTCGCTGTGCGGGTGTATTTCGTCATCCAACTTAGAGGTGCGCCTACTGGTGCAGCGGTTGCTGTTGAGTGGAAGACTTTCCGAGTTCTGCATAGAGCTCATGGATGCGTGGGAGCGTCAGTCTCATTAGAGTAAATGAAAAAAATAAAAAAATACAACATGGGTAGTATTCTCGATTCAAAGCATTGCGATAAAATTGCAAACGTTGTTTATTTATTATTTATTATTCAATTTTGCAATTGGATTGAGTGTTGTCAGTCAATATTTTGCCCAACATCAACTTTATGTACTGTTTGAATCCAAACTTTGTATTAATACATGTATCTAATCCTAATCCGGATCGTTGTAGAGCTGTTGCGCATATCCAAATACCAAAGAAAGAACTTGTACATCAATAGATGGTGTTCGATCGCAGAGGCTGGTTGCAAGTTACAACACTAATCATCGCAGCTTTCACCGCAACCGGGAACTTGTCTTCGTGACAGAGAGAAACTCACCGTCTTGCACAATCAATTGTTGCAAACATTTTCCATGACTGGGTCGAATAAAGTTTTAACATCGGGATACCGAGCTCCGCTTTTCGCTATTTCTCCCAGATCGATGGTATCGACGTGATTGGCATATTGACAAATGCGGCAGATGTTTGTCTTGGTCAGTGCAATCCAACACCAACGGGTCTGCCCAAGTATGTTATTTGGACAGATCGCTGTTCCGCCGTCGCGGCATATTCAAATACCAACGAAAGGATCCTAGGATTAAGAAGATGGACAACACTCGATGGTTCCAGAGGCTGATTGTAACTCAAAACACTAATCATAGCGGCTTTCGACTCAATTGGGAACTTGTCCTTTGCCACAGGCAAAAACTTTCTGTCATGCGTGACCATAGCTGCCACATGATTTTGAATGGTTGAGTAGGGTCTGGTCCCAAACCGAGGCAAAGAGATATCCAACTCCACCAGTTCTCGTGATGTGCGCAGCGTTTCATCGTCCAAAACCCGCAAACAGACATTAAGACTGTTATCATCGTCGACGTCGTACATGGCCAATTTCTTCAGATTCCAATTTCGAAGCTCGCTGTATGGAGATAGGTACACCTGGATGTTTTGAAAGGTGATTTCTTCCAGATGAGGACAAGCATTCATCACTCCACTCAGGTCGATGCTAGCAATGCGATTATTTGCACTATACACCGTTTCGTTGTTGAGCTCAAGTGTCAGCGAACGCAAATTACCGCCAATATGTGTCAGTAGATTCATTAAGATAACCTCGCTTTCAACTTTCGCAAAATCCAGTTTCAGCGATTGAAGATCGTTCGGTGTGCTAACTATTACTCCACTTTTATCTGGTAAAAACTCACATCGCCCTTCATTTAACGCAACTGTGCACATTCCGTAACCAGGCACAATTGCTTCCACCACATCAGAGTTTGTGGTACTATCGTATTGAGCGCGACATCGGCAATCATGCAGTAGTACGTAGTCAACATTTCTGTTATCCATCAGGTTCAACTGTACTCCAGCTTGGATATTGACATACCCATACTCACAAGAGTGTGAAGAAGTTGTTGGAACAATATCCAATTCTGCTTTCGGGTAATTTTGCTGTAATGTAGCCTCAAAGGCTGCTATACCACGACATGACAGTCCAATGCCTCGAATAGTCAAATCTCGAACCGAGCACTTCGATGCCTTACTCCAAAATGTGTAGGCTAACCACGCCCAATATTCATGATCTACCGTCAGTGGTTCTACTTCCTTGCAGTCCACCCACAACATCAGTTTGCTACTAGAGGAGCTAGTAGCAAATGCAGCACAAGCCCCTCCAAACAATTCAGTTGAGCAGTCAAAGTTCAGACTCAGCTGTGTCAAATATCCTAGGCGTTCGAGCGGAGAGAGTGCATTATCTGCGTTGATCGGAAGTGATTGCCCCGAAACCAGTACAGTGATCATACACGCAATTTCCCTCCTTATAGCGGCCCTTTCATCGA
>NBNE01001133.1:0-14353 GCA_002215365.1 Phytophthora megakarya | reverse complement strand
GGTGGTGCGCGTGAAGAGAAGAGTGCGCTTCAGACTGACCAGTGTCTGAAGCGTATACTCAGTTGACTGGTGATAGACCCCCGTTCAAGGGTATCAAAGAATAAGCAACGGCTGTATATTTGTATATTTTACTCGGTATTTTGGCTATCTTACAAGGGAGTGTGTTCTGGGGCCTTATTCATAAGTCTAATAAGGGTGCACTTCAGACAGTAAACATCCAACCCGTCACTCTCAGAGCCTACATTAACTACCAACCAGGCAGGTTGTCAGGCTGTCACCAAAATCGAACCCACAGGGATTCACAAGGGCCATACGCCGACTCCGGAGCGTTTACGTTCTAGAGTTTCTGACCCCAGTACCAGAGAGTCCCCTAATTCTCTGGACCCCCTGGGCTATCACACGATATACTTGCGGCGGAAAAGGTTCACCGACCTCGCCACAACTGGTGCGCGTGCCCGGACCTGGTGCCCTAGATTTCACCGTGGTTGGTTAAGTAAGTAGGAAGAGAGTGTATTGCTTTGTAGTTAACTGCTGAATAGTTGTCTACGACGGGACCAAGATACGCACAGAAGAAGGCGGGACGCGGAGACGGCGGACGAAAAGATGAGAGTCTGTGTCGGTCGCGCCGAAAGCAGGGGTTGCCACCTCTGGACTACAAGGACCTGGACGTCGTCATCCGGGAATCGCGTGCGACGAAGAAGGCAGCTCAAGACGCGGAGAGAGCTGTGGCTCAGGAACAACCGATTTCTGAACCTGATGCCGGGACGACCAAGCGTTTTCCAGCGTGGCAAGTCCGGAAGCACCGCTCTCAGAGTCTGGAACGACTCGCGTCGAAGGCGAGTCGACTCGGGATGAGTCGGCTCAGGCGTCTGTGGGAGGCGCCGAGATGATTGAGCCCCCGGTCGAAGAGGTTACTCAGAAACCGGGTCAAGATGTGGATGTGGAGCCACTTCAAGAGAAGGCGCCACCTCCGGTGAATGTAGAACCGGAGGTTCCAGACCTGACGGCTGATGACTCCGTCTCGGAGTCAGAATCGAAGAAGATCGTCCGTCGAGCCGTCGTGCGTGTGAAGTCGGAGCCAACGTCGGTTCCTGGAGCAGTAGAACTCGGTTTGGCTACACGAGCAACGTCTGGACCCGCTACCCCAGAGGCCATCCAAGTGGACGCGTTGGCGAAAGCCTACGTCGCACACCAAGTGCACCCTGGGAGCAAGTCCCCTCTGGACGAGGATTTTCCGCCCCAAGTGGTGTACGCGTGGTCGGAATTACCCATTGTGGTTTGAGGCGGCCAACGCAGTTTCTGATTTCGTACTTCAGCAAACCTGCCTGGACAACTGAGACGAAGCCTGTATTTCCGAGTTGCGCCCTGAACGCCGCGGTTTCGGACGTGTCCAAGACCTGGCAGCAATCCAAGTCCCGGTCACTCTGCTCGAAGCCCGCCAGTGCGCCTCTGTGCTTCAGACTTTATTCTTCGAGGCAAGATTCCAGTTCAATAATGATGTCTCGGAATGGTTCCGGACCCACGCTGTGAATGTCGGTCTAGACCAGATCCGTTTGTGACGTAGAGCATCCAGTGCGGTCTAGACCAGATCCGTTTGTGACGTAGAGCATCCAGTGCTTGTTCGCTGTGGAGTTCATCAAGTGGAAGAAACTCACGATGGGTGTGTTCTGCGAGGTGACACCAGGACCGTAACCTTCAGCCATGAAATCGGAAGCCCTAGGAGACTCGCCAATGACGGATGCGGAAGCCAGCCTCCTAGGAGCAGAGTTTTCGTCGCGCTTCAGATTGACTGGAGTCCGGACCGCGAGTTGTTTTGTGGCGTCATCATCAGACGGCGAGCCTGAGGTCAAGCGACCTCACAACGCTCCGTCGACACCAATGTGCAGTATCTCCATGCGGTCATCGAGCACCTTCACCCTTCCGACACCACTATCTCGGAATTCGGGTTTGGATGCGGGTGTAGGGCGTCTGAAGATCGAAGACTCCGATTCGAGCGGGATCTCTGACTCTGTGGCAAGTGTGGTGGGTCCGTCCGGATCCTCAGAGGACTACTCACATGGGACCAGGTCTGGAACGCAAGACCCCTCCAGAATGTGGAAGGTAGCATGGGCATGTATTTGTCTCGTGTAGTCATCCCTGAATTCTCAAAGGCAGTGGATCAAGGCGATGTCGACATGGCGGACGAAGACGACATCCCGACCTCAGAGTCAGGGACTAGGTCGAATAGAAAACGTGCGTCTGGAACGAGATGCGAATCCAGGCGTCACCGGCGTGACGAGTCTCCGAATGACTCTGAAACGTCGGGACAGTCGACGTGCACCATCCAGTTCCAGAGACAACATGTTGACGCGGTCTTAAGCGAGCGGTCCCAGAACGATAGGGACAATAGGGTCAAGCCGCACGTCCTCCTCCCGACGTTCGAGAACCTCGTCGTCTGGATCGGGGGCAGCTCAAGTCGCCATGAACGTCCTACACCAGACTCGTCTTGCTCGGATGCGCATTGAACAGGACCGGAGGCTTGAGACCTTGGAGGAAAGACAAGAGTCCTTCCTTGTCAGACAACACCAAGCCCAACTCGATGTCTGCCTTGTTGTCGACTGCCAGCTCCAAAGCGCGCTCCGCGGGGTAGAAGCCCTTGCGCGACGCCTGGCGAACATGGAGAGTCGACGACAACATTCGGAGACGACCCCCTCGGTGATAGCGGAATAAGTGAAGGTCGAAGACCAGCCGCCCGCAAGCCTGGACACCGGACGGACTCAATCTCGCGTCCAGAAGTATGCTGAGGAGGCCACGCGTCGGGAGCGTAAGCGCTTCCAGGCCGAATACGAGGAGCGCTGGTGACAGCACATGGCGGAAGTCGAGCAAGACCGCGCGCGTTGGAAAGAGGAGGCGACGAGAGCCCTGGGCGCACAGCAAGAAGCTCTCGCAGCAGAGCAGGCGAGCCTCCAGCAGCTGAAGAACACGGAAGAACACCGAAGAAGCCAGGAGGCGTCTGAAGCTCAACGCATCCAGCCGCAGTTTCAGGATCTTCGTGCAACAGTGGCGACCCTACTACACCCTGATGCGACAACTGATCCCAAGTCACAAGCTATAGGAGACCCTGATTCTTCAACTCAGAAATCAAGTGTGGCCTCTATAATCAAGGGTGACGCAAGGTACTGTCCCGTCTATACCCTAGTAAAAAAAACTCACCGAAGTCGCTTTATCCCAACTTCGAGCCACACTGCCAGAAGTGAAGGAGGAACTCAGAGTGAAGCGTACTAAGGCTGGGCGAAGAGCTTCATCTGCTCCTAAGGCCCAGACGGTTTCGGAGGTTGGTGAATCTAGTTTCAGACAACCCAAATCCGGAGACTCTGGATCGACGAAGTCTGGATCGGGAAAGAAAAGTCCCAACCGGCCTGAACCTAGGAAGCCTTCGACCAGCAAGGCTAGAGAAGATCCGGGGTCACCACCTTCTGACCCTGGAGATGATTCGGATGCTAGTAATGACGATGGAGACAATAGCGACTCCAGCTCAAGCGGCTCGGAAGACAGTCTGGACAATGACGATGGCTCCGGTACCGCCGCGGCTAAGACGACCAAGGACAGCACTATGGTCTGGAATTTCCGGCCATATATCAACTATAACGAGGTCGAGATATTCAACGGCACTGCGCCGAAGGAAGATCGAGTCAACTGGTGGGAACGGTTCACCGACATGGCGGCGCAAGGCAGTTGGCCTGACAAGATGAAGATCCGCCAGTAGTTCTGGAGCCGGATGCCTGCCACGATCAGAGACTGGTACGCTCAGTTGCCTAAATCAACGCGTCACAATCGGAAACTACTGTCTACCAAGGTAAAGAAGCTGTATTGCCGTACTACTAGATCATACGCGGAACGATATTTCACTATGAAGATGAGAGCCTCAGAGACAGCGCTGCAGTTCTTCTACAGATTGAATACGGCAGCTGTGAAGGCGGAAGTCCCGTTCCAGCCTAGCTCTAAGCGTCATGAACTACACCTCCCCAGATTTGTCAAGAAGCTCAAAGATGTACAGCTGAAGACGGCTCTCGAAGGCCATCAGTTTTAGAGTATCTCTGAAGTGGAGCGTGTACTCAGACGTCACGAAGATGTGTGGAGAGAAGATGGTTACGAGACACCACCGACGAGGACGTGAGATGCCAGAGCCGACCATTTACCTCGCGGAGGCCTCAAACCTCGACGACCAGGCCACACGAGAATGCTGACTCGGGAACCCCTCCCGTTGTGGAAAAGCATTTCCAGTTTCAGACTCCGGAAGTCGAGGAACAGCCCGGGTGGCGGATCCAGAGACCCCAGAATATTGTCTGGACGCGTCCCTTCGATGCCCTAAATGGCGGAGGAATCGTATGAAGGATACCGCGTTTCGGAGTGGTCGGAGCAACAGCGTATGGAAAAGAGGAACACGTTTTGCGAGAAGTGCAAGAAGTGGGGCCATCCCGAAGACAGTTGCTGGCACGACGTAGTCTGTGGAATTGCTCTGAAACGGGACATCCGGCCCGAGTCTGCCAAAAGAAACGGTGTATAGACTGTGGAGAAATCCACCCTGGAATTCAGAGTGGAGAGCGTTCAAGACTGTGAAGCATCTGGTGAGGCAAGGCATGCTGAACGACACAGTGCCGAGCCAGACTCCGGCCCAATTACAGACGAAGGCCACAGGACAAGGGAAGCAACAGTTAAACCACTAGGACCGCTGGATGGGGATCCAGTACGCGACGGGCTCAAGAACCCCCTAAACTATGTGTGCTAGTTTGTATGGGTCCAGAAAGAAGATGAACAGACCAAAACCAAGATAACAACAATGCATGACTCTAATTCAAGACGAGATCATCTACCCGGAACAGCTCTACGCTGAGTATCAGCGTTTTAACAAACCAGGTTCAGGGTCGAGTTCTGCCGAAGCCCCGGTCGAAGTCACACTATCCCGGGCCAGAGATATGGATGGTGGGAAGATCATGACTCAGAGAATTCGTATGAGATCGCGACTGTGTGTGGGGTGATCAATGATCGGCGAATGAGGATACTCCTAGACACAGGTGTTTCAGTAAGGATTGTGAGTCTGGACCTAGCGCGTAGGCCCAGTCTCAAAATCCGAACGCATCGGCAGATCAAGATATCTGGCTTGGGAGGGATCCCGACATATATCTCTGCGCATGCTCGAGTCAGGATTACCCTTGGTTGGGAAGTGGTCTATATTCAAGATGTCTCGATCGGGAACATTGGTGAAGGTGTGGACGTGTTATTGGGAATGAACTTCATGTACTCGGGGGGAGTTCGGCTGTGCATCCGCGAAGAATTAGTCAAGCTACCGGGTGAGGAGAATGTCGTTATGTATGACGATGTTCCGAGGAAGCAGAGAGGGCTGGAATTGCCAGTCTGCGCGAAGGAAAGTTATCTGCACCCAGGCGAGGCTGCGGTACTAAAAATTGAGTATGGACAGACTAATCCGCAGCGAGAAGTGGTCTGGGCCGGGCGAGGAAAAGCTGGGTGACAGATATCCTGTTTGGAGTCCGGTCTTGGGCTACGGCGGTCCGAGTGGTCAACGTTACGGTTAGAAATGTCTGGAACGACACCCGGACTGTCCTTGCTTGGATTGTGGAGTACGGCCACTTCCCGAAGGAGCCAGGATTCGTCCGCCCAGGGAAGATCAGGTATAAGGAGTGGCAACGGCTTATTCTCGAGAGTACAGAATTGCGTCAAGGCCGGATGTGTGCTGAGCGCCTAGAACAGTTGATGCGACTTCGTGACCCTCCCGCGGTGCCACGGCCAGAGTACCAATGGCCTACCACGTACGCCCAAAGTCCCAGGATGCGGAAGTCAAGATGGTACAGTTGCAAGATTGACCAGAGGTTGTAGAAGTTTTCCTTGCTGCGCGACGTGGAGCCACCTCCAAATCGGAGGGAAGTACCTCACAGGTAGAAGGTCCAAGAGATGCCCAGGTGACGACACCCGTCGAAGGGACCGGAGCAGTGGACATCAGAGACGTTGGTACTCAAGTTGACTTCCCGAGATTTGGTGGATATGGCGTGTCAGATCGGTGTAGCTGTGCTTCTAACCAATCCACCAAGCCGGAGGTCCGAGATGAGGACTCAGAACCGTCTACGACTGGGGCGATGGTAGGAAGTGTAGAGGATCCAGAGCGACTCCGGAACGCAGAGGACCTGAGAGAAGATCTAGCCACCATTTCAAGAGCAAAAGACCCAGAATGTCACCCGACGTCAAGTCCGGAGCGTTTCGCCTCAGGAACGAACTACGTTTCAGAGTTCGACTCGGAGGATGTACTAGAGGATGTTCTCGAGAGCGTATTGGATGATTTCTTAAGCCCCGTGGATGCTGCCCCGGACCTCTCAGATACTCGTGTCCAAAGACTGGAACGAGAATACGAGCGTGTCATGCGAGTGACAGTGGAAGAGTTAGACATGGAACCAGCTGTATATCTGCGTGAAGGAACAGAGCTCTTAGCTCAGTTGAGTGACCACCTGACCATGTTTCCAGAGTTGGAAGAGTTGAGTCCGGAATGCGACATCGCCAAAGCCGACGTTGGCGTTCCAGGTGTCCCGGCCCCAGAGATGGAAGACAAGATACGGAAGATCTTGAATTATCATCGTCGTATCTTTCTAGGTGACGATAATACAGCATCGGCCCCAGCTCGTGGAGTCGTTTGTAATTTGGATGTAGGCGATGCGATGCCCATAGCACTGCGTGCTCGACAAATCGCTTCCAGATATCTGGTGAAAGTTTACGAGCTGCTGAAGAAGCTCCTAGAGACTGGACTCATTGAACACTCTGAATCGGAGTGGTTATCCCCGATCGTGATCGTCTTGAAGAAGAATGGATAGGACATCAGAATGTGTGTGGATTATAAGCTGGTTAACCAGTTGATAAAGCTATCACGATATCCTTTACTTCTGATTGATGACTTGCCGACTGATTTTAATGTTGCGGCATGGTTCATGAGTCTGGATATGGCGAGTGGTTTCTGGACAATTCAGATGACAGGGCGGGCGGAATTGGTTTCGGCCTTTGTCTGGCTGTTAGGACATTTCCAGTGGATCCGGATGCCTTTTGGGCTCAAGAACGCGCCGTTTGTGTACCAGAGTGAGATTAACAACTGTCTCTGGGGATTCGGGCGGCTCGCACCCGAAGGGGAAGCTAAGGTCGACCGAGATGTCCTGGTATTTCAGGAGCTGATTGCCCCAGACACAGAACCGACGGTTGAAACTCCTCAAGGCGAAGGTGGTTTCAGACTCCCCTAGTTGACGAAGGAGGCGACTGCATTCAGGCGGAATATTCCGACCCCAACGCAGATGGGATCAGTCCTGGGGCGAAGCTCCTATATAGATGACATAGCTCATGGGGCGCCTACCTGGGACAAACTCTGTGAAGACCTTGATGCCCTGCTATTTCGACTCCGGTATTGGAATATCTCGGTTAGCCTTCCGAAAAGCGAGTTCGGCAAACAAGCTATACCGTACATGTCTCACGAAGTCTGCGCTGAAGGCATCAGAGCTACCCCGAAGATTGCCAAGAGTGTTCAAGACCTACCTTTCCCATCGACTCTGAAAGGCGTTAGTCGTTCTTGGAAGCTTGAATTACTATAACAAGTTTATCGAGGATTTGCCTGTTGTCGCGGCCGTACTTTATGAGTTGGATGAGGATCGCATTCGTGCCTGCCATGATTTGGATAAAGCCAAGGAAGCGTTCGAGATTCTGAAACGTAAGATCACATCGACGCCGCTGCTGCGTCATCCAGATTGTACCAAGCCGTTTGTCATCATCTCACATGCAAACCCTTGGGCAGCTTGTGCCGTCCTCGGACAGGAACATCAAGGGATAATTCAACCAGTGCGTTTCACAGGGCGGATCCTGAACGAGTCTGAACTCAGGTACCACATCGCGGAGAAGGAGGCGTTGGCGATCCTGCGAGTCTTAGAGCAATTCCGTCCGCCCATCTACGGTTCAGAGACACCAACCGTAATCTACACCCGATATTCAGTCCTGTAGTGGCTACTGAAGTAAAATTCTCCCGACAGCCTTCACCTCAGTGGGGTTTAGAATTGTCGAAGTGACTCTGGAACTGCGCCGTGTGCAACGCGACGAAGATGGATTAGCTGCTATCCTAGGTGCAGGCATTACCCCCAGGGAGCATCTGGACGAAGTCGCTGAGAACTTGATCCCGGCCAAGGGGCGAGTCAAGGCACCCCCGCCAATCAGTGTAGAGATGCTGGATTCTAACTTCGAAGGATACGTTGATGTAGTTGTGGTCAGCGATTCTAGGATCGTAATCCAACAAGCACAAGGGTTGATAGGTTGCCACCAGCCTAATCTGCAACGTCGACTTGCTGAGTATGAAGCTTTGAAAGTGAAATTTGGGTCCGTACGGTTGGTCCACGTAAAACGCGATTACAACCAGGCAGCAGATTATCTGACGACGAAGACATTGGCACTCGGGAAAGCATGGGTAGTGGAAGACGCGGACGAACTGATGCATCTGAAATTTGTCTCTAGGATCCCGGAGAAGATTATGAAGACGCCGGAGACCTCGTAGCGAAAGGACGACGCAAGTCACAGTCTGAAGGGCGATCGTCCAAGTGACCTCCTGTCAGACTCTGCCCCGAGCACACCCGAGACCGCGATACCCGTGAATTTAGTTACGACCCGAAGTCGTTCCAGACAGGTGGCCCAAGTCGATGACCCGGGTCGGCCACTTGATTATCGGGACGAACGTTGGAGACGGATTAAAGTCCATCAGGACGAGGATCCAGAACTGAAACGGCTCAAGGTTTATCTGAAAGGTGACCTGTTGCACTATACGCGGAGGGAAGTCAAGAAAATCGCGAAGGGTTCGGACCGATATGTCTTAGATTCAAGAGACGTCCTTTATCGTTTGGCTGCACCTTCTCTAGAACGCCCTAGGAATAAGTGTTTTGAACTTCGATTGGTTGTACCAGTACCCTTACGACCGGACATCTTACACCACGCTCACGAGGATTTCCAGAGTGGCCACCAAGGCATCACCAGGACATACGAGCGCCAGCGTTCAGAGTTCTTCTGGATCGGGATGTTCCAGGACGTCAAAATATTTGTCAAAGAATACACGGATTGCGCGTCCGCTAAGGGGCGACCTCCGAATCCAGGACCCTCTCCTGGGAACATTGAATGGACTGGTCCGTTCGATGTGATGTCTATGGATTTCATCATACATCTCCCGAAACCGGAACGCGGGAATACGTTTTTACTCTTATTTCAGGACATGCTCACAGGCTATGTAATGTGTAAACCCATGAGTAGCACTACCACCCAAGACTGTGCTGAAGCCTACGAAGAGGTCGTGTTCAGGAATTATGGCGCAAGTTTTGAAATTCAACACGACCGAGATCCCCGTATCATAAATCGGGTGTTCGGTCGTTTCAGTGAGACGATGGGTACTCAGCAGAAAGCAACACTCGCATATCGCCCTCAAGCCAATGGCCAGCATGAACGGTCGGGTCAGACAATTATGCACAGTATCAGAGCGTATGTCGAAGAACCCGACCAAACCGACTGGGATGACTATGCAGAGAAGCTCATGCATGCTATGAATACTTCCTTCGACGCGACTAGATTGGATACACCGTTCTACTTGCTACACGGGTTTGATTGTCGGAGTACCATAGCAGCTATGCTGGGCCCCAAACCAACAAATATCACGGAACGTACTGCGTATGAATGGCGTCGGAAATTGCGATGAGATTATGCTCACGCTTGCGCAGAAGAGCTCCAGAAGAAGACCAAGCGTACCCGATCTGCGGTTCAGACTCAGAAGTGGAAGATAATGTCGGAACACCTTAAGTCTGGGTTCGAAGTAGGTGATTCTGTCTGGTTATACATCCCGAAGATTTTGCCAAGTCTGAGTAGTAAGTTGGACACTTGTGGCACGGACCATTCAGAATGGAATAGGTCCGGAACGATTTCAAGGTGAAATTGAAGGTTCAGGACACGGGTTATCGCGTAGAACCCTGTGTCCACATTAGTCGCCTGAAACCACGCGCCTTGTTTCCGAAACGGCCATCTTTAAGGATTGACGTTTCCGAGGAAGATGCTTTTGATGCAGCCTTATTGCCGGAAGATAGTTGGGAATCAGATTCGGCGTATCAGGAGTACAAAGTGGAAGAAATTGTGGATTTAAGATGAAAACTTACCCGAAATGCGAAACGTATCCGCGAGTATCTCAATAAGTGGAAGGGATATGACGAACTTCAGTGGTTACCTGTCTCACAATTGAACTGTGGCTCCCTATTGTATAAGTTCAACCAGTCAGTACGTCCTAAATCTCTTTTCGCAGCCATGTAGTCTGGGAACGACGATTATGCGGAGATATAATCCCCGGTCCTGAGAGGTCGGGTCTGGATCCAACTATTACGTGCCCCGTTTCAGAGAAGCCGTCCGCTATAATAGCGACTGAGTGATGGTGCGTGAATATCGGGCTAAGGTGATGTGGTTCCAGACGTTCGGTACGAATGGTGTGTGTGGAATGGAGGGTTATTGGGTAGTTTGCCCCGCTAATGTGACTTAGATGAGAATGGAGCAAGGTGAGACATCAGTATTTGATTATTGAATTAGATGGATACGCTACGATATGCATGGACGACGGAGGCCGAATCTGAGATGCACCAAGTGTTCTCGGGTTGGACATTCAGTCCGAGTTGGACCCCGCTGATGTGGCATCCCGGGCGAGACGGAGCTCGTATAGCTCTTTCGTGGTCCTTGGTTTCGGGGTGGAGGGACGTCTCGGAACCGGCAGCAGGTTTTTGGCCCGTTCAAGTTTCGGGAGCAGACGTTTGGAAACGAACGTGCTCCAGATGCGCAGTTTCACTCGCGGCATCTGCCCAGAGTGTACGCGCAGGTTCCCTCTCGTCCAGCTCCGAGGGTTCGGCGCGCAAGTCAGCAACTCCTGACACGGTCCGGAAATTCACCGATGGATCGTTGAAGATCCAGTAACATATAGTGTTTGGCAAGATCCACAAACCCGGCTCATACCAGAGCGTCTTGGTGAACTTGTCGATCTTCTCCAATCGTTCGACTAGGAGAAGGAAGTATCGGACCAGAGTCTCCTGACGTTTGCGACGCCATAGGTGAAGCTCCTTGGCACGGTCATCCTCCAGGGATATCGTGAACCAGTGCAATATGTACCACCAGCCTTCAGCGTGCTCTTCCATGGCTTCCACATATTCCCTGAGCCCACGCATGACTGGCTTGCCCAGTTCGCGGACGCGATGGAAGTAGAACTCCTTGGAACGGTCTTCGAACGTTTGAACCCAAGGGAGCACAAAATCGAGGTCTCGTGTCTCCCACACGCTGGGATCCGAGCCCGAACCGCAGACACCCGCTCCAGATGAGTTTCGCTTCGATGTAGTTACACGACGATTCTTAGATCCAGCCTTTTTCACCCGAACGACGCCCAAGAACTCATCCCACGCCTCCATGGACCAACGATCCTTGAGATACTTGGTCTCTTGCTTGTGTGGTTCATAATCTGGGAAGCCAAGAGCCTGGACCTTGTCGGAGAATTTCATTTTAATCCCAAAGACTCGAAAGGTGCTGGTAACATCCCGGTCACAGACCTCGCTGATCAACAGCTCGTCGTCACCCAGAGAGTGAAACTCGCGAGTGACCAAGTCCGTGGGATGACGTACCCCTTGGGCACGACCAGTGTTAGTCTTGACCCTCTTGATGGCCTTGGTGTCTGGGCCCTAGACGATGCCTTGGGTTTTATACTCGGGGTTGGAGAGGGGCGTCGCGTTCCAGGATTGGCTGGCTTGGCAGTTTTTGAACTAGTGTCAGCAACGCTTGTCGGTACCTCGTCCGCGCCATCACCTAGATCTTCGGCCTCGTCTCGAGTCTGTTGGGCATTGTCAGCCCCCTCCGCGCCTGGTTTCAGAGAGAAGGAAGGGTCCTGAGTCTCGTCGTCTGACGATTCAGAGAGAGCGCCATTGATCATCTCGACCTCTGTCTTAAGCTTCTGAAGCTTCCGATCGCATTTGTCCAAGGAAGGCCATTTCTCAAGTCCGCGATCATCCACAACTCGAATCCCGGTCCAGATTCGTTCGGCATCCAAATAATTGGACTCAGGCACATACTTGCGCCAGGGCGTTAGGTCCAGAGTTCCCCAGTCGATCATCTGAGTCATCATCAACTGCACCATATACCCAGGTAGAAGGTGATGAATGGGGTCGCCTCCATGCAACAACTTCAGAGCTTCCTCGTACGTGAGTCCGGTGATCATCAACATGCGAACGTCCTGTCGGAGGTCGTCCCAAAGTAAGCCATCCGGGACGCGTTTCTGTGCGTCAGCCTCCATCCCTGAATCCAAGTCTTCGTCAGGACCGCAGGGGAGTCGTCGCGAGGGCAGTGTTCCTTAGGACGCATCTACCTCTCTTCCGTGACATCGAACTCCAGAGCTACCACCGTGATTAGAATCCGGTTGCCGTGACGCCTTGCGTTTCGAGCCAGAAGTTGGCCGCGACTTGGAAGATCGTGACGTCGTGTTAGATGATCTCGACCCTCCGCTACCTGTCAGGTCCAGAACCCTACTCGGCTTTGAAGTTGGTGGTTTGGGTCCATACCCACCACCCCCGCGAGGGTTTCTGGGACGCGGGTCAAGCTTCACGTAGTCGGGAGGCATGTACCGAACGTTGTCCATGGCGGTAACGTTGATTTGAGAATTCCAAGCGCTGGGAGGCTTGGTACCCTCGGCATAGTGTCGGAAAATGTATCGGAGACGCTCCCAATTGGAGATAACGGGGACTCCACTCTCATCTCGCATCAAGAAGTCTAGTAAATCGTCAGGATCCAACACGTTGTCATCAGCGCGACGCTCGGTCGATTCCTGGGCGTCTTGTGCAGCCCGCATCACGGTTCGGAGTCGAGTGTTCTCGTCCTGCAATGTCTGGCCCTTGCGTTTCAGACCCTCTTCCACGTTGCGAAAGAAACGGGTCCGAGCCGCCATTGTCGCCGAGCTTCGGCGTTCGACGTCTTGGGCATGGCGGTGCCAGTACTGGCACATGGCTGTCCACTCACGGGCCAAAGCGTGGTTCGTGTCCTGGAGCCAGAGAGCGTCGTCCGAGGCCTTGTCCGCATCCAGACGCTGAATGTGATTCTAAAGGTCTCGGACCTTGACCAGAAGACTTCTCAAGAATGACATGGTGTTGTATACACGCTCAGCAAAACGTTCTGAGGAAAGGTGGGCCAAAACGGAAGCAACTTCCCGCTGAACGAGGAAAGAGCGAGCTTCCGTGTCTCGTTCCTGAGCCGTCGGAGCGTAGTTACGCAGCTGGAGTAGGAAGTCCAATGAGTCACGACCCGGTAGTCCTTCCAAGTCTGCGAGGTCCTCCGCGCTCAAACTCTCGAACAAGAGATGAGTCTCGAGACCACCGCACCCGTCGTACATCCTCGATCCGCGCTACAGGGACGTCTCAGTAGCAGGAACTCCAACGATATGACGCTCAACCGTCGAATCAAGCTGGGTGGGACGTCCCGGCTCACAGGAACGACTGGTGCCCCCATGAAAAGTGACGTTGCGGACGACGGAATGATCCCCAGTAGGAAGATCCTGTCGGATTCTGCAATGGAGAGGAAGTGTGCTCCACTCAACACTACACTCCGCATGGGCTGCGACGAAATCGAAGGGCTCCTAGAGCCATGCACGTCTGCAGTGTTCCCGGCCTTATCGTCAGGTAGGGACTTCTCGACGTCCTCGACCTCCGCGCTGCCCTTCTCGACTGCGGGCGAACTTTTCTCCGCGCCGTTGGAGTCGTCCGTGTTACCGTTACTGCCGTTGCCAGGCGGATCCGCGCCTGTCGGCGCGTCTGGCGCGTGGCCGTCAGTGTTCTGGGGAGTGTTGTCATTGTCCTCAGCTGGTGCATCCGATCCCGGGCCGCCAGAAGTGTCTGAGGTGTGCGCGCCGTCGCAGGCAGGTGAAGGTGCTAACGTCGCGATGGCCATCTTATTCAACAGTTGGAATGGTCAATTGTTTGATTCGGTAAGGTCAGAGTCTTGATGGGTGGTGCCTCGCACTAAGTGCGATTGTTGGACACCGTTCCGGAGTTGGGTCAGGCCCAAAGCGACAGGACGCAGAAACGATGTGAGAAGAGGCGGACACCCCGATCCAGAGTGTCTAGTTTCAGACACCGGGGGTTCGTAGTCCACTCTGAAACAGTGATTCCTCGTGGTCCCGGACATGGCTTGGCACCGTGGAAAATTCCACAAAAACCTGTCATGGCCGGGAGGGGCGGTTGTGATGAGGCAGGTTCCCAGTTTTCAGGGCAGACTGATTTTGGAGTGCGACAATGGAGAT
>NBNE01001132.1:0-14396 GCA_002215365.1 Phytophthora megakarya | reverse complement strand
GGCAACTTAACGGCCGGATCCAAGATCCGCCAACGGTGATCCACGTTTGACAGCTCACGTGGACTCCGGAACAACCTACTCGGCAGCAGAGCGAAGACTTTCCGCGTTACCCCACATCTCTGCGTCTCTCCAAGACATTCAAGATCTTCAACACTTGGACCTCTCCTGCAGTTACCGGAGGAGCAAGATCCAGCCCTATCGACGGGTACACAAGGTGAGGAATTCAGCTGATCACGGATCAATAGGAGTACCCCTTCCTATAGCCGGTGTCCTGAGCACAGTGGCAAGCCGGATCCAGCTTCTTCGCAGATTTTGCTGATCCGCTCCACCACAGAATTCTCACAGAATATGAAGGTATTTGACTGACTTTAGCTTTGACGTCACTTCCTTGTGGTATGTCAATTGGGCCATGAGCGTCTCGTTTCGGCATGTTATCACCACTAGGGATTGTTGGAATGCAAGCCTGGAGTCCCCCACAACCAATAAATTGTCGGTACCAGTTCTAGTCCTGCTCTTACTCCGTTGTTCATCCCTGTGTATTCTGCGACGATCACAGTTGTTGCCACCAGGTACGCACTCGCAGCAAGGACTATTGCCATTCAGGTAGACGCCATACCACCCATGCACAACTCCCGTATCCTCCGTTCTTCTCAGTCTTCGCTGACCCGTCAAAAGATACCACGAGTCCCGAATAGTCGAGAGGTAGTTTGGCGTAGAGGAGTTGTGGGTCTATCCGAGCGGTCGGTGATCCTTTCTGAGGTGGAGCTACTAGTTCCAATGAGTCGTCAATATCCACAAAGTTCGTTACCGTTGACAGGAGCAATCGCGTGAAAGCACATTCCTTTTCTATAATTCGCTGGACAATCAGGTGCCAGGACGACAGCAGCACTGCCCATTGGACCGCTCTCCCGAAGAGTGACTTGGGTTTGGTTATCCATTCCAACGTCGAGAACCTAGTGTACATATATATGGTGCGTCCGGCTAGGTGTGTATAACAAGTCTTCAGTAAAAGTAGCAGTGCTAACACCTCTTTCTCCGCAGGGTGGTAATTCATTCCGCGTCTTTCAAGACTCGACCACAGACCCGCACGTGATGAAGTTTGTCCTTGTGCAATTGAAGAAGAGTCGTGCTCAAAGCCCATTTATTGGCGAAGGGCATGATATGAACTTCCTTTGTTCTATCAAAGTGCCGAA
Source organism: Phytophthora megakarya (assembly GCA_002215365.1). NCBI lineage: Eukaryota > Oomycota > Peronosporomycetes > Peronosporales > Peronosporaceae > Phytophthora > Phytophthora megakarya. The sequence goes on along the minus strand of NBNE01001132.1, from coordinate 13,203 downwards.
AGATCGGAGCTTCGACTACTTTCTGTTTTACCATGTTGAAACTTCGGCGTGCCGTTGTTAGGTCACCGTCGTCTTCGAAATCATCGTCCTTTAGTTGGTATAGTGCTGCACCAAAGACTGCAATGTCTTGTATGAATCTACTATCGTAGTTCAACGCTCCTAAGAAGGATTGCATCCCTCTTTTCGTGCGTGGAAACGACATGCTCGTGATTACGGCTAACTTCTTAGTATTAGCTCGAATTCCTTCGTGCGATACTTCGTGAGAAAGGACTTCAACTCGTGGTTGAACGAATATACTTTTGGTGAAGCTGATACTGATACGGCATTCTGTGAATCGTGCCAGGAGTCGATCTAAAGTTGTGAGGCAGTCGTCAAATGTCTTTCCTCCAAAGCAGATATCGTCAACAAATGATCTCCTGTCGAAGCCCGGCACGAGTGCTGGTTCATCAACTTCATTGGTTACGAACATGTCAGATGCGGGCTCGTTTTACTAACTTCAACACCGGATCTTGATTTTCCACATCATTTCGAGCTGCCGCAAACTTGGTGTTGACTATCGGTGGTTCACTCCATGACTTTGTACAGTGTTCGGCACTATGCTCTTTTTGACTCTTCGCGAGATCTTCCGCAGCTTTCATCTTGGTCAATTTCACGCGATATGGGCATCGTTTCCGATAACTCGTGCCAGTCGGCACCACAGATTCCATCCTCCTAATACAGACCTCGACGGTCTTCTGTGACGGGTGTCTCTTCGAGACCTTAAAAACCATCCACTCTCGTCTTGGAATATTCAGTGTGGCGCTCGGGCCGCTGACCTCATAGTGTATTTATGATTCATTCTTCATTAATTGTGGTTTTATCAGCGGGATTGACACTTCGTCGGGGAGGTTTGCGTTCGAATGGAACACATCCAGCCGAACTCCTGCAGGGATCATAAAGCCGGTCCCGAAAGTACATTCACCCCTGCACAATGGTCGATCACGCTCATGTCGAAGAAATATACTCGTTCCCAGCCGAGCGTTATCTTCACTGTCGTTCTCCGAGTTGTCGTAGCTTTTTCTTTTGAAATTCCTTGGATATCCATGCTACAATATTGATTTGGGATGTCGCGAAGACCCAACTTGTTTGCATATCATGCTGATACGATACTCACGTTTGCTCCTGTATCCAGGAGTATTCGGGTTCTCTGATCATTGACTGCTCCTTCAACTAGTGTTCGCATCCTCACTCTCCGATCACATTTTTGAGCCGACCACCACCCCATTCTCTCATCAGGTAGTGGTCGGACGATGGCTTCTGTCTTCACTCCAAGTGAGCCTTTGGTACTCATCATAATATCTTCTCCACGGAGGGTGTTACATCCTTCTAATTCATTTTCTGTCGAAATCATACAATTCACCTGACACTTCACTGGCCATTCGCATTCCCCCACTCAGCTTCAATCGCAGGTTCTGTTAACTGTGGCCGCCCGTTTTGTATCAACCCAGTCAAAGTTGACGGGCTGCCTAGTTTAAAGGTTCACCGAAGTGTAGGGTCTGAAGTTCGGGCGTGATGTCTTTTTTATCCACCTTGGTACGGACTAGCTTAATCAGTTCCTGGAATGCCTCGCACCGTCCAGATTCGTGGACTTGCTTACAGAACTCGCATCGTCTTCGACAAAAGTGAGTCGAGTGTGACATATCTCTGCATGCCCACAGGGCCCATACTGTCGTCGTGAGAAACGATCAGTTTTATTTGCCGCTGGAACCGATTGTCTCGGTTAAAATCTCGCGATTGTTCAGTTTTCGGGACTCTAGCGTCCGCTTCATTTCGACGTTCTACTTCATTGGCTGCTGCTACAAAGTCGTCTTCATCAGCAGAGTCATCGGATTCTTCCCTTTCTTGGTCTGTATATCGCGATTCATCGGCATGCCATCCATCATGGTTATCATAGTCATTGTAGCCATCGTAAATATCGTGACTATCGTCCTCATCACTCGTGTATGTCTTTTGGGCTTCAAATGCTTTTGCTTCTTCTGCAAAGGTGACTCGTGGAATGTTGCGTGAGTCATCGCAACGGCGTCCGAAGTCTCTATCACGGCGATTACTGCGCGAATAGCTATCTCTCGGGTGGTCGCAAGGTTTGATCGACCGGTATCATGACTTCGGGATCGGGATTGAGAAGATCATTTCGCCGATTCACGATCATCCACCTTCAGGATCCCAATAATCATCTCTTCCAGTTCGTGGATGTCGTATACCTTCACATGACGTAATCTGCGTTCGAGTCCACGATCGCCGCAAGTTTCCAGGAAACGCTTCACGTGAGCTCGTGCCTTTCGGACACCTTTGTCAAATTGTATTCCCGCGTTCCTAGCATACCTGTTAAGTCGGTTCAGGTAATCGCAAATGTGTTCTTTGTCTTCTCACTTGGCTAAATAGTAGCGAGTCTCTGCAGTTTGGTTCTACTGGGCGCTATAGTACCTAATATAACGAACTGCTGAGAAGACTCTATGTACGTTTGGTCTTCTTTGGCAGTTATCGGTTCCAATGTAACGCACCATCCTTCAAACTTAGTTGAAAAGCCATACACCACTCATCGGGAATCGCACAAGTTCCTTTCATCTCATATACGAATCCACGTAGCCACTGCATCGAGTTCTCACTTTGTACTGGAGACCCGAGAACGCGCGAATTTGTCCTAGCGGGTGACGTATTGTCAACTCAATCTTCTGCGTCAAGCGTTCTCCTTCAGGGATCGATGCCTTCTCGATCTGTCTTATATATTCATTCAGGACGCCATCTTGCTGAGGGTGCCTATAGATGTCATCATCGTCATCCGAGGACGAATCGTCCTCATCGTGCCGATTTCTATCCCAACTTCGTCGGAACCTCGCATCGTGCTCCTGGTCGCGTTGGCGCGTCCGCTATCGCGATCAGATCGTTCATTCTTCCCCGAAGACTTAGGAGTTATCATATATGAATCTTGGAAGTAGGTTGTCTCGTCCCCTGATTTCGATAACACACCATGAGACTTCGGCACGGTGTTGTATCCTTTTGACGGCGTCTTCGGAAGTGGAATCTTCGACGTGTCGACGCCCCCACCAGCTGTCTTTCCTACTGGTGGCTGAGGATAGTGAATGTCAGTCACCCCGAAACCGATTCTTAGCTTACGCTTCCATTTCCACAAATCTGCGCCAGCTTCGGCAGGGATCCACGACTCCAGAACTGCTTGTGTCGGCGTGGCTTGCGCTTGTAAGCCCATCAACTTCCTAGTCACGGGCAAGACTAGATGCCCACATACACTCAATATACCACGTAGTCCCAACAGCGGAAGGGTACTGGCCTTACACGGCTCTATACGTGGGTGCCGGGGTTAATTCCGCGCTGGATTTATAAGAATGACGAAGCCTTGCCTCCCAATGTATGGCGAAGACTCGCCTTAATACCCAAAAATCAATGCCAAATTTTTTGCATTTGCCACGGGCGTACAACACAGAACACTAGTTCGCGTGCACACCGACAGGCATAATCCTACCTACCAAGTACGACACTACACCACATAGGACTTACCGCTGAGTGGTCGGACTTGACTCTTGAGGTTGGTGGGAATATCGGTTCTGTTATATTTACCATTATGGGCTGATCTAATCACTAATCTTCCCTATAGCCATATACAAATATCAAGTATGAATGCGTCCGTTTTGGAACTCCCTAAAACTCCTGTTGCTCCGACGAGTCGCAAGTTCTTTCTTGGTTATGGATTTTGAGTGGTTTCACGTGCCGTTGAATCTGGTCGTTGGGTTTAGGACATGCCGATGACTCGACCTCTTGATAAGCCCGTTACTATGGCTCGGCTTCGGCATGATCTTGTTTCTTTGATTCTTCGTCGCCGTTAATTATCGACAAATCAGAACCGCTGAACTTGTCCGTCAGTCTTCGTTGACAGAGACTGACCACAACGCGGCCTCCCAGTTTTGGTGGACCTTCTTACCGTTGGTTCACAAGTGATTTACTACACCACAGTAGCAGTGTGGTCGCCCCGACAATCAGTCGAGACAATGTGTCGGGCTGCACGGCCGAGAGTGACGGGACCCGGACAGCTACGTGCACCAAGCCCCCGACGTCACGCAACTGCAACCCTTCGCGGTTCCCGGATGTGACATCCCGCACGTCTTCCGCGAATGCAGGAAGGAAGGTGAAAGGCGGTGCGAGAGTCACTGGCCCCAGAGCTGTCGCCAAATCGACTCCGGCCCCGTTGCCGGTAGGGACGGAGTGAACTACAAGGCTATATTCCACTTCAGACCCGGTGTATTGCCGAAAGACCATCTCCACGACCGAGCAGTACATTCCCACGGTCAGTGGATATTGAGAGCGCGGGAGTGATTCGCGTATACGGCTTTCTGCCTCGGAGAGTGGCGGAAGCATGCCACCAGAGCTGTTGTATAGAGCGACCAATGCACGCGCCTCCTCCAGGTGGGTCCTGGCGGTGTCTGGGACCGAGCCTAATATGATGCTCTGGGAAGCAGCTGGCGGAGGTGTGTCAGCTCTCTCAGTTGGGGCGCCCGAAGCAGACGAAGAAGGCGCTGAAGGAGCGTCTTGAGTCATGTTGATCGTAGGCGTGGAAGAGGTTGCAGGAAAATCGCAGAATGAACCGACTGAAAGTGGACTCCGGGGCCCGACGAAAACATGTCGCAAGTGACGACGCCGAAGTGCTACACGAAGATTGACAATTACCGACTCCCCGACCAATAGCGACCGGAAGCCTCAGCGACGTATACTGATGAGTACCGGTTGCGGAACCGCAACCGAGGAATACCTGTATCGCCCGGAACCGTCCCAAGGAGAAACCGATGAGTACCGGTTGCTAACTCGCAACCGAGGAATACCGGTACAGCTCGAGTTCTTCCCGCGTCCTCAGGCCCGACGCTAATGAGTATCGGTCGGGGATAGAATAATGGGCCCCCATACGGAGGAATGCCAGCGTGACAAAAGGTGCGGTCCGAAGGCACTATCTCGGGTGCTGAACTTCGGGCACCTCAGGGGACCTAGGCGCACGTCGTTCAGCATGGGCCGGTTGTGGCATAGAGACCCCGGGATTTTCCCCGGAATCAACTTTGGGTCCCCTGCCACCCGTTAATACACCCCGAGTCCTCAAGCCAAGGTCACCAGAAGTTTTCTACGATGGCTCAGAGGAGCCAGTAGTGGTGTAGTAGGCGGGGGACGCACGGTACGCGAACTGGCGGAGATAGCGATGAACTGTGCGCGTCGGTAAAGAAGTGCCGCGTCTCAACAGCATGTGGGGCGGTAATCGGTCCATTCGGGTTGGTATTGGTCGACGGACGCCATGCGACTAGGAACGTGTGTAGGGTCGGCGAAGTGACGGTGACTTTTGGACGGAGACGATGGTCTCGGACAGCAGATCGAGGCGAGCTCTGGGTCGAGCTCAATTCTCAACTTGCGAGCTAAGAAACGAACCTAGAAGGCCAACAACAACGATATGAGCGGCGGGTGACGGAGGAGTTAGTGGAGTGACCACCGACGGACGAGTGACGAGTTTCTGGCTTACGATCGCGACGCTGATATACGACGGACTGTTGGTGAACCATGAGTCCACGAGCAGAATCGGCACTGAAGTAGTGGTGAAGAACGGAGCAACGCCGAACGACACGGTAATGAACACCACCCCAACGAACAATTCTGTGGTAATTAACGCAGTGATGAACGTTGCAACGGACGAGAAGGAAGTGGCGACTGCATTCCAGGGTGTTGAGTGTTGTGCGGGTTGCTCTTAATGCAATTCTTAAGCATTTTGTTCGTTTTAACAAGTCCGCTATTGTTCTTCATCGTCAGTCATTTTGCACTTGAAACATTCGCTTGTTACCTCAAGTAGACCACAGGTAATCTTCCCATAGATTTCAACCACACATCATCCAATTCAACATATTCGTCATCGTATACCACTTCAATTTCCAATCCGATAAGGAATACATAAACAGACTCAACCTTCGCCATTTTCACACACACAGTTCGTTTTGTCTGAGTTGTTCCCGTGAACTAAAACTCCACCGGAGTATCCCCAGACTGTACACGAAATGCTTGACGCTCTTGTTGTAATCGAAAAGTATATTTCCACCGTTAAACTGAGAAGTTGGTAACCACTGCCATTCTATGTATCCCTTCCATGTCATCAAGTATTCTCGGACCCCCGTTAAGCGCGAATTCATTAATCCATCGTACATCTCAAATCGCTTCCACCTCATAAAAATTCTGGGCTCGATCGGGTTCAAAATATCATCTGGTAATAGGGTTGCGTAGAATTCGTCGTCTTCCGAGATGTCCAGGCCGGTCTGGGAATAATGCACGCGGTTTCAGCCTACTCACATGTACCTAAGGGTGCGGTGCCCTCAATCTTGAGTTTCCAACGGAAATCATCTGATACCTCGCGAATCCTGACATGGCCATGTCAGAGGTGAGGAAACGTTTTGCTCAGTCCCGGTTGTATTCGAGCCATATAGAGTCATACCGAATCTCTAACTTGGAAATATTGTTTGAGCCTATCTGACAATTCTTTCTATACTTGAGTCTGAGCCTTACACCGTTTTGACTTAGCTTCCGCATGTTGATCTGTCGCCCAAGATTGAGCATACTCAGATTGACGTTGAGGATTCCTTTGCCCCCCATAGTCTGTGTTTTGGTCAATACCCGCGGGTGATTTTACCAGCATTCCACTCACGGTATTCCGGGGGCCCAGCCATGTACCAAGTAGAATGGAGTGTCTAGACGGGTAGTGTCGAAGGCTGTGTTTAAGGCCCACATCAAGTTCTCGACTTGATGATCCCAGTCACTCGGATCTTGTTCTTCCACGTAAGCTCAGATTGCTCGGGTTGCTGTCTGTACGGACTGTTCTTGTTGGCCATTAGCCGGAGGTCTGTAAGCTAGGGTTGCCCTCTCTTTGCATCCCAGCATCTCTCAGAATCGTGTGAAGACCTCGCTCATAAATCTAGGATCTATGTCATGCCTGGCTAGGTCGCTAGCACCGAACGTTGGAACCCTTGCTCTATGTAGGCTGCTACAACTTCCTGAGCTATGATATCTCTCATGGGTTTACAGATGATGAAGTCTGAGAATCCACACTGAAATAGCAATAAGGAAGTGTTGCCACGATCTGGCTAAGGGCAGATGGGTCATAAACTCCATATATAACACCTAAAAACTTGGTACAGCGGATACAGTAATTAATCTGTGATAGATTAATTTATGCAAGCAATGTTTTAGCCCTTATACAAAAATTAATCTGTCATTTATAATGACAGATTAATTTTGAACACCCAAATTAATCTGATATTCAAACATATACATTATAGTATGATCTAACAAGTCCTTTGCTATGTGTATCGTACATAAATGTAGTATACATGGTCGCTTGCTAGTGTAATACTCACTAAATGTGCCCACGTTATCTGCCATTTCGTTGTAAAAATTGTAGGCTAACATATGAGTGGTTTAGATATGCCTAAAAGCTAACCTTTGCTATGTGTATCGTACATAAATGTAGTATACATGGTCGCTTGCTCGTGTAATACTCACTAAATGTGCCCACGTTATCTGCCATTTCGCTGTAAAAATTGTAGGCTAACATATGAGTGGTTTAGATATGCCTAATAGCTAATGTATGTACAGTAGTACTACATCAATGTTTTCAACTAACTGAAATCAATGATTACTAAAAGGGAAGCTCAGTGGTTGCTCAGCAACAAATTACTGATACGATTCCGGTTCTCACTTAGCTGATTAAACATGTGAAAGTCTTCGAACCACTAATAACCGACCGTTCTCGGGCGGATAATAGCCCTATTTTGACATATGATTTTTGAACATTTAATGACAGATCAATTCTGAATTGAGAGACTTTCAATTGTCAAATTAATCTAATATCAATGACATATTCATTTTGAAGTCAGATAAATTATTGTAATGACTGTAGCGAGAATATTACCACGATTCGGTGCTGAACCCTTTGTGGTGACACAATCTTCACATTCTTTCACAAAAACTTTGTCGTCTCCATACATTCTAATCCAATATTTTTCTTGGCGTAGCCGCTCTTGGGTTATGTTACTTCCTTGATGACCTCCTTGGAAGTCTTTATGACATAGAGGTAATAGATCCTTCTGGAGTGTTCTAGAAAACACAAACATTAGGATACCGCCGGCGTCCCTAAGTCAAGCCGGTGTTGACCGGTTTCGGTAGTACAACACACTCCGGGAATTCAATGCAAATTGATCAGCGACCTTGGCTGCTTCTTCTGCTTCGACGACTGAGAGTTTCCCAAGTCTCCACGCAAGTAAGTCGTGAGCCAACGCATGTAAGGTTTTGTTTGATGATGGGTGTAAATACGGCGCCACCGCTCTACAATTTTGGCTGCGGGCGTCGTCCCTTCAGGCAATTACTCCCTGGATTCCATAGTATTATCAGACATCCCAGAATCAGGTTGTATATTAGAGCCTCGTAAATTTCTGGATAAGCTGGCGGTAAAGATATGTCTCTACTCCTGGTTACGGCAACGAAGATCTGAGAGGAAGGCACTACTGGACTGGCCGTGACTTTTACCTACATATGCTAAAATGTCAACAAATGGAAACTTACTCGTCCCGTTCTTTCTTCTACTTCTCTGGGTGCTAATCGCTCCGATTCCGTGACTTATTTCACAGAATTTATGACCTCTAGTGTACGCAGTTTCACAAGCTTCTTGGGTATTATGTTTATTTATTTCACTTGAGCCAACTCGACTGAGTCCATGATTTCACAAAATCCAAGGACAAGGCCGGCTTACCTGTCACATAATCAACACCAGCATTGTATTCCTGTTTCACGAGCCAAACGCATATACTTGAATTCTTTGCGCACGTTTTGAGCTGGGCGAGCAGCAATTGCTATTCCGCTTCAGGCATTGGATGATTCCTTGAGATTGTTGTATAGCTATACGGGAATCACCTACAATGACCAATTCTCGGATATCTCGGTTTATCGTAATCGTATTGACCCTCAAACATGATATACCCTGATGTTCTGCTTGGTTCACCGTAATACCTTCGTAATGAAATCCTAGGGCTACAATTACATCCCAGGTAGGTTGGTCCCAGAGAATACACCCAGAAATTCCTGGTCGATCCATGGTTTTGGCTAACCAATCAAAACGGAGGAACAAGCCCTCATAATATGCCTCTAACATCGCGAGACTAATAGGAGGCACTCTGCCTCCACGGTCTTTAACTGAGATGAGACTCTCAGCAATTTGATCAAGCTTGTCACGTGACGTGATTCCAGCTCCCAGCATTGACGCTAATACATCTTCATCATTCTGAACCTTAGGTACTTCGAGTGGCCAAGGTGATAACCTATCGGCCTACAGCTCACAACGGCCCTCCAAGAACTTAGACTTGAACAATCGTCCCAGAACGGAATAGCGCGTATACACTTTCAATGTCACGTTACCCACCAGCGTAGGATAAAAGACTCTGATAACTCTGAGTAATATAGCTATTCTCTGTCGACTGGTTGCGTAATTCTGGTCATACAATACTCTGTCTGTGAGCCGAACTGGGTATATCTTTCCATCATAATCTTGGTCCAGTACAGCAGTTACTGCTCAAGCGTTCGCATGCAAGATAGTAACGAACGAACTTCCTTTCTCTGGATATCTCAGCAATGGTGTAGAAACAATTTTTGTGTTTAAGAATTTTGAAAGCTAGACTTTGCAGGTTCCAGGGCTCTCTCAATCAGGTCGGATCTGTTCGTCTGTTAAGTCATACAGAACAGCTGCGACCACTGAGGTGTTCTGTAAGAAATTGTTGATATTGTTGAGACTTCCCAGAAATGACTGCACACCCTTGAGAGTGGACGGGAATGACAAATGTTTGACACCTTTCGTGGTCTTATGCTTAGTTCTAATCCATTCAACGCCAATTTCATGTGAAGGATAAGAGATAGTTCTCTTGCCAAAATCGGAAGATTCACGGAGATTCTCCAATATCGTAGCCGATATAATAGCCGATCCAGATTGATACACATTTGGTCGCAGGTCTCTGATCCATACGTGATGTCGTCTATAAACGAACTCCGTCCCAGAACAGGCCTGAGCTCAGCACGTGCGGGAATATTCCTCATGAATACAGTTATCTTCGGTCCGGGGAGACAACTCCTGACTTTGACCTTATTCCCAGGTATGACCCCTACGAATTCCAAGGCTTCTGGATCCACCTGGTTTCCCCTTCACCCGGAAGACGCACCAAACCCCAAATACAGCCCTCCAACATCTGTTGGTAGATCAGTAAACCAGTCTATTCCACAGGAAATGATTTAGAGGACATACGAATACTGAGATATATTGTGCTCTGCGAGCCATAGGCACATCCCAGAATCCACTGGCCATGACCAGGCTTAGGCACCACATTACATTCTCAAACCCGATCAAAAGCATCAATCAGCGACAGAGGATAGTGCATGAGGTTGGCCAGTTGGTTTATCAGCCGATAGTCAATACAGTGTCGAATGTCCACACATTCTTTTCCATCACAATATCAATAGGAGAGGCCCATCAGACTCTGAATATTGGATCAGCTTGGACTCCAACAGTTTCTTCAACAGATCATACCCTTTCTGCAGATGATGATGTTGCACTTGCCTAGACCTCCGGGCAATGGGCTTGGCTCCACTCACGTCTAAGTAAAAAAACAATGCATTTTGCAGGAGTGGGCACTTCGGTTCCGGCCCCTAGAAGAATCCTTTGCTGCTTTTCCAAAATAGCTCGTTCCTTAGCAACCATCTCTCGAGGGTTATCCATATCCGCAACCGGACTCACATTCTTTAATTCTATGAGAGTAGCCAATTGTCCATGAGGTCGCTCATCAGTTCACTTACTTCATGGAAGGGCACCGTACCTCTTCCCCAACATCTGTTGATTCCATTCTCAGACAGCACGCAAAAACTATGAAATAGACGAGAGATAGGTTAGCCATGATCCGGGGGCTCTGTCGAGCCCGTCTGTAACTCGTCCCTTCGGGGATCGGTATTATTCCCAGACAAATCTGAGCCAATTCTCGGACTAGGGGCTGAGATTCCTAATTGCGGCACTTTCGCTCAAGCTGCAATACTTCTGGTTCAGTCACGTGTATTTAAATAAATTTTGCAAGGGTACGAGTTTCAGCTCCATAATCAGAAGGTGATTTGAGGCTCGCTGGGGTCTCTCCCCACATCCGTGGTTTAGGTGCTGAAACACACTTCCGTCTCAGATTCGGCATGTACTCGTGCTTCTAATTATGAATCATGTTCACCTTCGCAAGAAGAGGATGATATCTTCATAATCAATCTCTTCTTAGGCCAGAAATATGAAGATTCTTTTACCGAGTGTATTGCTTCGAACTATTTCCACACCTTCTTTTGTCGTCATCGTCTGGGAGCACCTGCGAAGGATCAACTTCGTATATTTGTGTTCTCCATTCTCTGTATATCCTGGGAAACGGCCGCACAGAACGTTCTCCATTAGGTAGATATTCTTTCTCCATAACATGCGCTACCATAGTATTCCGATATACAGTAGCTATCAAGTTTGAGCTATTCACTACCTAGGCTGCCTTAGGCTTCCGATTCGAACCATAAACAATACATGTAGCCCACGTTTCACCACATCCGTCCCCGAACCAACCCTAGGAGCTCAAGATTGAGTCAACCGTACTAAAACGGCACAGTGAGATGTTCTCCAGGATGTAGCAATGCGGTATCTTTAACCCATTCGTTGAGGCCCATTCCCAGAAGATCAAACTCAGATCCACCGACAAAACGTAATGATTCCTCGTCAGGAAAGTTTACCACGCCTTCGCTTACACACAGTCCCACCCCTGCAGACATCATGAAATCATAAGATATCTCGACTGTGTTAGATTTGTCACTGCGGTTGCGCAGGATTATATGTTGAAGGACTATGATTGAAGGTCAAGACTGCCCGTTGAGAATTACATTCCTAAGAAAAGAAATTGAGGGTTTCTGGAGTGCAGGTTAGATAGATGGCTGCGGCCACTAGTTTATGAATGATGGGATTTATCGCTCGAGGAGCTTTCTCCTACAACGCCACGAATCATAATCGTTTTCACTCAATCTTCACAAGTGACTTCTAGATTTCCGGCATTATTCAAATAAGTGAAGGTTACGAGAACAAGTTTGGTTTCTCGTCGGTTATGAGCGCAAAAGACTTCTATATGAATACAAGAGTTGAAACAATACTAATATGAAATTTGGAGCACATCATAACGAAGGCCGAGAAGATCAGGATAGTGTGTGGGTTTAGCTAAATCAACCTCAAGATGAGGCACCTCAAAACGATCTGCAATATCAACCAGGGGGAGAACCTCCTCCGGTTGTTGTATAAATTCAACCACACCGACTACAACGTCAACCAAATGTAAGAAAGGTTTCTGGTGTAGCTAAAGCGTCTAAATTTGATGACAACGGTGGTTTTGAATTTTACAAGGCTTGGATAGAGTCAAATTGAAGACAGCAAAACTACTGGAATGTGGTAGTTGATATTGAAGGTCCTGATGCTGGAAATGAAATTCAAATCGAGATTTTGAAGAAAGGATTCTTTTTGCTCGTCTGCCTTCTATCGAAAGAAGCGAAGGAGATATGTAACGTGACTCAGGTCAGTGAGATGTGGAGATATTTTGAACAAGACAAGACGAAATGAATTTTGCAAACTGGCATTCCAATTCTCGCCAAATTGTATGGAGTGGGTTTTAAAAAAGAAAGAACATGGACAAATAATTGTACGAACTTGAGGATTACAGACGTCAGTTGGAAAACATGAAAAATGCTACCTCTGATGAAGATAAGGCAAATATTATTCAGACTAGAGTAAAAGGGACACTTCGAAATGTAATGATGATAATCATCCCACTCTTAACCAAGTTCTCAATAGTCTTCGTGGTGCAGCAGAGATGGATAAAGCCGAGGAAGAACGCAGTAGGAAAATTGAAATTGACGACGAAGAACGTAAGAAAATTGACTCCATGAAGCAAAGTAAGGGAAAGAAACCTTAGAAAGGCAAAATACACATGAAAATCAGTGGATGTAAGAAAGTCACTGAGACCCGCGAGTGTTGGTATTGCAAAGTACCTGTTTAACGGGGTTACACAAAAACTCTAACCGTAACGTTAACCGGTTAGAGTT
>NBNE01001131.1:0-14413 GCA_002215365.1 Phytophthora megakarya | reverse complement strand
CAATAATTGTCGCCAATAATTGCAATTGAAATGGGTCGACGGCAGCCTGGGCACCGGCAGCGAGGCGCTGGGACCGTAAGCATCTCGAAGGGAGACACAGTACGGCAAGGCGTGCTCTGCAAGGAGTGGCAGCGCACGCCCATGCAGCTGCTGCACGAGTTCTGCCAGGCCAAGAAGCGCCGCGGCGCCTTCTACGCGCGCGCCAAGAGCCACGACAGCGCCAAGTTCCGCATGCGCTGCGTGTTGCCGGACGCCAAGGACTCGAGCAAAGACCTGAGCTTCTGTCCAGCTGAAGAGTTCGAGTCGCAAGACGAGGCCAAGCACTGCGCCGCGTTGCTGGCGCTCAAGCACGTGGAGCCGCTGCGGCCGCACGAGCGGAAGCTGCCGGATCCGTATAGAGATCTGTGGCTGGCTTTAGGCTCAGATGCTGCAGGATCTGGATCTGGACCTAATTCTAAAGTTAAGAAGACGAAGAAGGCTAAAGAGGAAGCTAAAGTGGAGGCTAAAGTGGAGAAAGACGGCTTGGATCTGTGGGCAGGAGACGAGAGTGAAGAGATTGTGGAGAAGGAACAGGAGAAGATCCGCACGCTGACGATGGACAGGAAGTTCGCGTCCCATAAAGAGTTTGAAGCGGCGAAACTGGCACGGACACAGGAGAGGAACAAAAAGCAGCGTGCGAGGGAGAACAGAGAGAGAGCCAATTTACCCAAACAAGTCATGATGAGTGCGCCGTGTAGGGAATTGATTGAAGGCATTTTGAGGAGGTTGGGAGAAATGCAGACAAGTTACAAAGGAGAAATACAGGAAGACAGTGAGCAAGGACAGTTGCAACATGAAGAGTTCCAGAAGAAGGCGACACAGAGGTTGAAAACGATTGGATTTACAGCTGCACAGATTCAAGGAGCACTGCAGAATTGTTCACAAGATCAAAGTGGGAATGAAGAAGATGCTCTTATGACGGCGATCTTTGACTGGCTGTGTTTGAATATCCCTGAAGGAGAATTGCCCAAGAAGTTTAACCCCGAAGGTACTCAACTGGATGTGGTGCTGAGCTCTTCGTCAGCGGAACCAGCACATACAGCGGTACTAGTCCAGAGACTGATGAAGTTTGGCTATGATCGTCGTGATGCTGTTTCCGTCGTGAATGAATTTGGACAACAACATCCAAATACGAGCGACGAGGAACTGAAGGATCCATCCATGACGACACTTTTCGCTCTTCTCGAGATGCTCTTTCCGCATGTCAAAAAGCACTTTAGCGTGGAAGAGATTGACGGAGCCGTTGAAATTCCTAGCGACGAAGAAGAGCTGCGTAACCAGCGTCAAGATGAAATCTTTGCTCTTGAAGCCATCTATGACGAAAAGTTGAAGATCGCAGCTATGGATGACAATGCAAACGCACAGCTACTTACGTTCGAAGTGACTGAAGCGCTTCAACTGCACGTTTTCCTGTCTAGTACGTCAAATTATCCATTTGAATTACCACTTCTAGCTCTGACGTCAACTGACCCAAAGTACCAGCCGCATCTGCTCGCTGCGTGTGGGGAGGCGCTCAAGAGTTGTGTGCACTCTATGGGTGAGCCGATGCTTTACGATATTTACGTTGCGATCGATACGTACTTACAGGACAAGAAGCGATTGTCGACCACCTCAGCTAGAATTCATCTTTTGAAAAAGCCCGTCGTAGTGGAAGAAGTAGCTATGAAGCCATCTCATACTCCCAGCAAAAGACCGGACGGGAAGTCTAAAGTGCGGAACAAGAAGGGTGCTGGACACAACAAGGCTAAACCAAAAAGTGTTGATGTAGAAGCATCACGCCGCATGAGCGAGAAGCTCTTGCAGTTGAGGAAGGCAAAGGACAACCAGCATAATTTCAAGAAAATGCTCACGGCTCGCGCGAAACTTCCTGCTGGCAAAGAAGAGGATCAAGTGATTAAGTGCGTCCAGAACAACCAAGTTGTGCTCATTTGCGGTGCAACAGGTTGTGGTAAGACGACGCAGATCCCTCAATTCATTCTGGACGAGTATATTAATCGTGGCGTTGGTGGAGAGTGCAATATCATCTGTACGCAACCACGACGAATTGCTGCTATCGGTGTAGCCACACGAGTGGCACAGGAACGATGTGAAGAAATTGCTGACGTTGTTGGCTACCAGATTCGCATGGACGCAAAGAAGTCGTCGAACACTCGACTTCTCTTTTGCACGACCGGTGTTTTACTTCGGCGTCTACTTAACGACCGACAACTGTCAGGTGTCTCCCATGTGATTGTTGATGAAGTTCACGAACGCAATGTGGATACAGATTTTCTGTTATCAATTCTCCGGGACCTGTTGCCTCAGCGCCCCGATCTGCGAGTCATCCTAATGAGTGCCACGATGAACTCTGAATTATTCGTGAAATATTTCTCCTCAATTACGCAGACACCATGCCCAGTTTTAGACATTCCGGGGTTTACATATCCTGTGGAGTGCAACTTTTTTGAGGACGTCCTTGATCAGACTCGTTACGAAGTACCGAAGTACTTGCTGAAGGATAAGAAGTCCAAAAAGAAAAGTAGTGATGGTGAAGATGTGGAAGAAAAGCAAAAGAACTTGTCAGAGATGACGTCAGAGGAAATTGCAGCTCGTGTTGACGATTCCAAGATCGATTACGACCTCATTGTGCACTTGGTACGCTATCTTGTTCTGGAGAGCTCTGGTGACGCTCAAGGGGCCATTCTTGTTTTTCTCCCGGGAACTGCGGAAATCAAGAGACTAATTGAGATGCTGACGCACGGTAGTGGTGGTCTTGCGTCAAAGGTGTGGGCGCTTCCTCTTCATGGCTCACTCTCTGGGGCTGACCAAGCGATGGTGTTCAAGTCAGCTCCTTCAGGGAAGACCAAGGTGATTGTGAGCACCAACATTGCCGAAACTTCAATCACTATCAACGACATTACAGCTGTAATCGATTCCGGTAAGGTAAAGGAGATGGTGTACGACAATCGTGCTAGGCGCTCCCAATTGCTGGACTGCTGGGCTTCTCGTGCTGCGTGCGATCAGCGTAAGGGTCGTGCAGGACGCGTCTGAAGGAGATGGTGTACGACAATCGTGCTAGGCGTTCCCAATTGCTGGACTGCTGGTCTTCTCGTGCTGCGTGCGATCAGCGTAAGGGTCGTGCAGGACGCGTCCAAGCCGGTACATGTTATCGATTGTTCTCACGTAAACGGTTCGCGGCGATGGATGCACAGCTGTCCGCTGAGATCCATCGTGTGTCTCTGGAGCAACTCTGTCTGCAGATCAAGAAGTTGGAGCTTGGTTCGATTAAGGGATTTTTGTCCAAAGCCATTGAACCACCTAATGAAGATGCTATTGACGCAGCGATGCAGGAACTGGTAGATATCGCAGCATTCAGAACTGTTGGTGATTCTCCCAAGAACAAGCTTCGTGGAGGTGACAAAAATGTCCACGATGAAGAGGTGGTGCTGACACCACTAGGTAGTCACTTAGCAATGCTCCCACTCGACGCTCGTATTGGCAAATTCCTCGTTTACGGCTCGATTTTGCGATGCATTGAGCCGGTGGCCATCATTGCAGCGTGCATTTCGAGTCGAAATCCGTTCCTGATGAGCATGTCAGACCCCGAGATGCGTGCAAAACAGGACGCGTTGAAGAAGGAACTGGGTGGGTCGTGGAAGAGTGACCACCTCCTCCTCTGGAAGCTTATTGAACGTTATGCTCCTTTACGCGGCCAGAAGATGAAGCGTGGATTCTGTCGCGATATTGGGCTTTCGTACGATACGATGGAATCTATCCTAGACCTGAAGCAGCAATACTTGCAGCAACTGGACAACATTGGTTTCTACGAGGCATCAAATGCTGACCATCTCAACGAAAACGCAGACGCACCACGCATTATTAAAGCTGCACTTTGTGCTGGCCTCTACGCTAACGTCGCGCAGGTAGTTTACCCTGAGCAAAAGTACTTCCAGGCGGCACACGGAGTGGTTGAAGAAGACCACAACGCGAAGCAGATCCGCTACTTTGTGCGATCTGCAACAGAATTAGGTCAACGCGATCGCGTGTTCCTGCACCCGTCATCATGCAACTTCTCCCAAACGAATTACGATTCGCCGTGGCTGCTGTATACGGAGTTGGTGCAGACTTCCAAGATCTTCGTGCGTGAGAGTACAATGGTTAACCCGTATGCACTGCTGCTGTTTGGAGGTCATCTTGAGGTGATTCACGAAAAGAACCTGTTGACGCTGGACGGGTTTATCCGCTTCAATGCTGTTGCTCGAATTGGCGTGCTCATTAAGTCGATTCGCCAGCACTTGGACCGCTTGTTGATGGAGAAAATCGCTGATCCCAGCGTCGATATCGCTCAGAGCGAATTGGTAACAGCTATCAGCCAATTACTCAAGAGCGAAGGCATGTACGCTGGCTCATAGAGAACTTGCCCGTAGACTATATAGATTTGTGAACTCGTAGACTGACCCAAAGATGGCTCATTTGGACTGATCTCGGAGTCTTGATGCAGACCTCTTCGACCTTCACAAGAAAAATGAACGATTGGGATTCTGCTATGGTGTTTTATGATTGTGTTACGTGTGCGACGAGGCCACCGAGAATGAAGCAGTTAGTGAATCCAGTTTGTTGAGCTGGGTGCGAAAGTCGTCGGTGCTGTTTTGCATGCTCCAGGACTGCATTGTTGATGGATACCGAGCAGTGCTTGATCTGGAATAACTCTTGCGAGCGGAGTTGTACTTTTCATTGTTCTCATTGTTTTGCTCTCCTGGATCGACGGTTGCCAACTTAGGAGAAGGACATTTCTCCATTTTCAACCCCATAGTTTCGAGATCATTTTTTATTTCCACATCGGCAGGATCTGCTACTTGAACTGTTGGCGCACCAATGCACTTGTTGTCGTTCTCTGGATTGGGATGTACAGGTACGCCCTGCTCACGAGTTGTTTTATCTCGAGAATTCTTAGCTCCAGATTTCCGCTCCTTCAATTCCCTCGCTAAAATTTGATTCCGCTCGGTGGCTTTGAAAATCTTGCCTAGGATGCTGAATAACTTCTCACGAGGTGGATCTTTCTGTTCTTCCAAGATCTACGCAATTGAGAAAACAGGTGAGCAAGGGTTCAGATATTTACATATATCAAGGGATTAAAAACATCGCACCCGTCGAGTATTTTGGATCGGCATCTGCACCATGACTAAGGTATGGTTTTGCAGGAGTCCGTCGTAAAACTGGGGATATTTACATATATCAAGGGATTAAAAACATCGCACCCGTCGAGTATCTTGGATCGGCATCTGCACCATGACTAAGGTATGGTTTTGCAAGAGTCCGTCGTAAAACTGGAAAAAGCCATCGACAGTGATACAGTTCCCGTCCCAAAACAAAGCCTGCAGACTCCTGTTCTTTGGCAACACATCACCGAGTACTTGAGCTAATGCATCTCCACATTCGTTCCCAGTGATGTCGAGCATCTGTAAATGTGCATGAGGCTTGGCTAGTGCCTGGACCGCTGCCGTGATGATGTGAGTTCCGAAGACGTAGGAGCCTTCACACTTTAAACAGAGCTCCTTCAGACGCAGTGGCTTTGTTGCCGATGAATATGCCAGGAAAGATGCAGACACTACTCCCGTAACGTTTGTTCCCAGCCAATTTTCCAGTTGATTATTGCTGCAGTCTAAGGTACCTCCAAGCAAGAGAGCCAACGCGTTTGCACCCGCCTGCTCAATTACGTCCGGGTCGGATGGGGCGACACCATCAGTGTAACATTTTTCATTCTGGCGCCTGCGTTTGCGGTGTACGTCACGTTTCACGAAGCCGTTGCCTTCGAGGCTTAGCGATTCCAAAGTCTTACATCCTCGAATCGAATGGAGCAGCAGAAGTGCCTGAGACAACAAGCAAACGTTATTCGAGATAGAAGCACATTCAATTCAAAACCCACCGATTTATCGTGAAGACGTGTGTGATCGAGGCGCAGAGAAGTCCGAGTAGCCCAAGGTGATTCATCAAGGAGTTGAGCCAGTACTTCAGCTCGATGGCCACTCAAATCATTGTCACTGAGGTCAATCATACAAGCCCAACCTCGATCAGTATTTGCAAACATCGGCGCCAAGATATTGCGTAGGAAGTGTTTGCGAAGCCCATCGGCACGATGTACAGTCCGTCCATTCCGTGCAGCTGCAGCTTGTGCTACAACGGCAGCCTCAGATAATGCCAAGAGAGTTCCTTCTTTTTGCAATTGTGGTGGTAGGAATTTATGGAAATGACGATATCGCTTCATACCACGCATGAAAATTGTTGCCAGACTTTGAGATTTGCCCAAGATGACACCTAGATCCTCACTTGCTTGTGTACGCATTTGGTTGTACGATAAATCGAGTTGCACAAGAGAAGATTCATGAAGGAGTGTGTTCTGCTTCAGTGCTTGGACAAAGATATTGATGTCAAGTTGCGTTCGTGAGACATCGAGCCGCTGAAGTGCAAATGTCGCTGTGATCCAAGCAGCCAGAGACTTCGTACCTTCGAGACCGAGATGGTTCCCTGCGATGTTTAACTCCTGCAACGACGAGGCGAAAGATGCACTGGAAGTCAAGGCTTCGATGACTCGGCAGCATGATACAGTTGTCAGACTACACCGTTCAAGCTGGAGCAACTCGAGACCAATTGGCAATAACTGGAGGATAGTTGCCAGCTCTGTGGCCATGGACACAGTGAAACGATTAAAGGAGAAGTCCAAGCGCCGTAGCTGCAGTTTCTTCACCGTATCGCTTTCTTGCCGCATTGTTGACTGCAAAACGACGTATTCAAGAATTCGTAATGCTCGCACTGATAACTGTACATTGGTAAGGGTGAAGCCTTCGATCGTGCATTGTGTAGAGAGCAAGGCTTGGAAAAGCACCGTTAAGCTTGCTTGACCCATTGCAAGGTCGTTAATGATGATGTCGGTGAAACAGCTTGAGCGCTCCAGCGTCCGTGCTAGTGCTTGGATCTCCTTCGACTGAAAGTTTGCAACTGATCGCGAAGATGAAGGGAAGCACAAATCAACTACTGAACGGGCAAAAGCATGAAACGGAGTCGCTGAGTAATCATGACCGTATCCGTTGACACCAGGAGGGAATCCGAGACAATACTGAAAGTCGATGCATCCGGATGTCGTAGCACATTCCTCAAGACGATTTGGTACGCTATCGCGAAAGCAAACGCCCAGGTCATCGCAAAACGCATGATATGCCATCGCCATACCTACAAAAATTGGGTTAGTGTCGGATGCAGTCGTCTTGGTACTTGTCTTCTCTTCATTTTGGTTTGAGTTAGCGAGATTGTGTTCGCCTGGGAAGAATTCGTGCCAGTGACAATCCGACGGAAGTATCACCGGTGGAGGTTGTTGCTTTGGAAACGTTAGTCGAAGTCCATACAATAGTCGTTGTAAAAGACGCACAAAATTCTCAGTATGTACACCTGGATCAAAATGCAGTATCACCGGCGCGCTGTTTCCGTGCGGCAAAATGATGATGCGAATGGAGACGGTTGACGAATTATCTGGTGTCGATGAAGCAGGATCTGGTCGTAGTGCGATGAGTTTCTGGATATGCATGAGTTGGTATGCCCTCCGTACAATCAGTGTTTTGCTGAAAGCTCTCTTGTGTTTCAATATCCAAAAGCGGAGCGCAGAGATCACTACCAGTCTGGGGCTGAACTTGAGTCCACCTTTATGCACCAACACCCACTTCATCAACAATGGAATGTCGCTTCGTCCTGCAAAAAGTCTCTCGATTGCTGCGGTGTCCTGGACACTTAGCTCAATGTAACTGAGTCGGTTGATGGGCCATGATGTGGAGTCGATGGTGCTTTCTTCTTCATCACAAGCAACTGATGGTTTCATGATGAAGCCCAAGACAGAGTAACAACGACAGTTGGCTGGAATAATATTGCGAATATTGGCCATATATAGGCATTCCCATGAAGCAACAGTGATAACGGACAACCTGCTTGCACACCTGGAGAAATTGTTAAATACACAACAACTACATGAAAGAGTTATTCCGGCACGTGCGCTCAAGCATCGAATCTGCGACTCCCAGTGCATGCCACACTTGCCAGCAATAAGAGTGGATCCGGCTGTCCAATCTTCTTCAGTGGTGGTACACCTTTCTGGGAGCATAGTGACGTGGTTGGCGATTTATGGAGCTTGGCTGCCATTGTCTGGAGTCGGTTGGACTGCAGCTTGTCGTTCGTCTGGATGTGAACACCCCCTCGTTTTTGACGCTTCATGCTCACTTGACGAGACACGTGCACCTCATGACGATTGAGCTTGGTTGACGATTTCAGCGGTTGCAACTTGACTTTCGAGCGCACTCCTTGGTTGTGAACAGACCTGATGCTAACGCTCATCCGACGTGAAGCCTGTTGTTGCTGGTGGTTGATTCTGGCCGAATTCTGTTTTCTGAAGTACCTTTGGCGAAAATGTTCAAGCCCGGGGCCGTGTGTCTTTTTAAGCGTCTTTAGACGCTGTCGGAGTGTCTCCTTTGTTTTCTTGGTGCGCTTCATGGACTGTGCTATGTGATTCCAATTAATCTGCATATTGTTGGCTGTGAACGTGTCCACAAGCACGACGAGTTGGCGATCTTCGTCGTCGGTGAAGTCTGACATCGTATCTCACGGTCGTTGCTGCTTGCCAGTGAAAAGTAATCTGGCCCACAGATTGACAGCATTGAAAGTTCTTGACCACAAGTCAATTTCCATCAGCTGGGAGAATGGACGCAGCAACCGTCCCAACATTTGCATGTTGAGAACTCTCTTTTTCAGTATTGAAGAGAATAACCATAACGGTAGCGTGCTGGTATCGCTACAAACCTGTAAGCTCGATTACAGTACTGAATGGGTGGCTGTGACTCAAGTTGAAGTGGTGCGCTGTTACGGTTCTGATTGGTCCGGTTTCAAAAAAGTATCTTGTCTCGTCTCAGATACGTCAGCGTTGAACGAACTGCAAGCAACAGGAAGTGAAAGTTCAACACTCAAAACAACAGTGTTGGGTTTAATAGGAGTTGAACACCATTCTCTATGCATTACTACATCATTACCTCCCGTAGCGCTGATGCAACTATGGGATGCATGCCTCATTATGTGAACAGCGTTTGCCAGATGGAGGGTTTGACCCAGTTGTAATCGTCACGGTGAACGGCCTGCAAAATAACCAACAGTTAGAAGCTTGTATCATAAAATCACATAATAGAATTGTCGTACCGCTTCAGCTTGGGAAAGCAATTTTTGCAGCACAGCGCGGTGGCGCTCGGAAAGCGTGGGAGGCTCCGTTGTAGTAGTAGCACTTGTTGAACGTTCCTTCTGCTCGCGGATTTTCTTTTGAGCACGCTCAATATCAAACAGGGACTCGAAATACTTGAGTTGGGTATACAAAGCGCTGTCTGGGTATTCGAGTGTGGTGGTCGCCCTGCAGCCAACAGACGAACAGATATTTCCGTTACCACGGAGGGACTGCTTTTGTGTTCGCGTCTTGCATGTGACGTCGGAACAAATTGTCCATGCCTCGTAATACTTCTTCGTTGCTTGTCTCGTCGCGATGTGAAGTCGATTAGAAAGCACCGCCTGGAGATCATCACCAACGTTTCCGTAAATGCCTTCTTGGTCCAAACCCCAAAAATCTGCCTTGCACACTGGACATAGTAGCCCACTAAAAAGTGAGCTATCCTTATCAGACGTGCCAAATACACCTGGGAAAGCGCTGGCCATCTTGCATCGGTCGCACGTAATCTCCAGAGGAACACAGTCCTTGAATCGATCCGCGTCGTTCTGCAGAACGCTTGGAATCGCATCTCCACCATCGTTCTCTTCGCCAAAGTGGTTAGCGGAATGTGAGAACTTAGCTGTGTCAAGGCCAAGGCAGTGAGCCAGTTGCGGGCTTGAAGTTCCTTCAATGTGAGCGCACAAACGGTTAACTGGCGGGTGAATCTGGGACTCAAGGTACCACTCGACGTCAATGTTAAGTTTGCCGTTAGCTCGTTTCACCTCGTCCGGGTGGTATGCACGGCGGCCACTCCCAGGTTCTTCCTCCTTGCAAAGCACGTATGGAATGTGTGTACCCGCTCCGACAGGCTTACCTAGAGCACGCAACGCGAGCGCTACTTGCACGTGGTACTGCTTCGCACGATCTGGGTATTGTTCAGGTTGCTTGTTCAAGCTCTTCGTGATTACGTACTGCTCAATCGGTTCCTTTCCTGAGCGCATGCGTTCTGCTACCTGTTCAAGATGCTCGTGAATGCTTTCCACCACATCATCCCGAGAATTTCCAGACAAAATAAAGTCGAGAACCTCGTTGCCCACAGCCTTCGAGATAACACACCAGTCACGACGCACCATATCAAGACCTTTCACTTCTTTGTCAAACGTAGGCTCACTGTTGGGCCGCTCTTTAAGCACAAGCGCAGCATACTTTTTCTTGTTCAGCAGCAAAATCCGCTTGAAAATGTAGTCAACCTCAAGTTCGAGCAGCTTGAAATGCTTGTTACACTGAGCCTGAATTTCACGACCAATGCGTTTGGCTTCGTCGAGAGTTTCTGTGCGCGAATCCACCATAATGGAATCCGTGTCACCGTAAATAACATCATAACCACATTCTTGCTCTGCCACTTCCTTCGCCCGCTGCAGCGTTTGCCGGCCAGTTGATGTAATCAAAGCAGCGATGGGTTTTGCGTAGAATCGCGAGAAACGGAAACCCAAACAACCATACATCGAGTTTGCTGTCAGCTTGATGGCTTTCTGACGAATATCGAGCATGATTGCCTTTTCGACATTACCCTCCTTCTGCTCAATTTTCAGTTGTTGCTTCACTTGCTTACGTGACTCCAGCAAGCGCTTGATCACAGCTGGCAAAATGCCAGGCTCGCTAGCACTACTCGGTAAAGCCGGGATCTCCGAATCCGCACCCGCATCAGCATTATCAAGGTTTTGGTCCATGTCCTCGTCGTCTACAACTTCGTCGTTTTCAGGATTAGGCATCGGTTTAGATTTCTTTTTCTTCTTGGAAGCGGAAGGTGCTCCAGGAACGTCATCGTTCAGCTGTCTCTCTACAGTGGTGAAACAGATATTGTATTCCTAAAAATTTCGACAAAACCACAATTAGTATCAGCAAAACCTGCCGCATACCCAGGCAAATTACGTACTCTGATGATGGATGGATACAAACTCATGAAATCCAGAAGAACCACGAAATTGTCATAGAGGCCCTTCTTCGGCGCGAACACCATACCACCAGCATATGATGCCTCCCGCCTCTTGTTTGACTTGTCAGCCTCTGTTCTCGTTTTGAACTTTTCTGGGACAATAAATTTGTTCTTTGATCGGCTAAATTCGTGCAGCAGCAGGTATTCGATTCGTTCTGCACGTTTGTTAGCCTCCAATGTTCGAGTCCACAAGTAACCACACAAATTAGCAAGTTGTTTCGATAGCGGCATAATTTCGAGTTTGTGCATCAAATGTAACACAAACATGGCATCATCAAGTGTGTGGCGAAGGAATTTCACGAAATTGTCTGGGCCACCAAGAAGAATTTGGGGAATCTCAGTCATCTCGACATCCAGTCGCTGTTTGTGCAGAAGTCGCTCCACCAGATATGACAGCGTATAATTGTTCTGTGAAGGCAACAGTTCCTTCGATGATACGTAAGTATCACAGAACAACCGACCATTTACCATGTCATCCATCCTGTACTCGTTCCAACCTTCACCCACATTCATCGGATTCAGACGACCACGTCGAAGTCGTGTCAACTTCGACCACAATCCACCAAGTTTGAAATTGTCAATCCGTGAGATCAGCAGCTCTAAGGCATATTTGTGCAAATTGTGGCCAACAATAACGTCCGGGTCTTCATGCTGAACACGCGTGAGGAAGTAGCTTAGCATCACACGCTCATTGATCTCCACATGCAAACGCTCACTGTTAATGCCCAGAGCGCCATTTTCCATTTTCATGCCAAAGCGATCGTCTTTTTGAACAGCGTCAGCGTATGTCTGGGGGAATCCATTATTTTCATCCAGAGGGCGAATGGCGGTGAAGTGAGATAGTGTATGTCGTGCACCTTTCGTACCCTTGCCACCGCCCTCTGCACTAATACCAGTCTCCGTGATTGCAGAAAGCGCAACCACCTCGTGCTTGCCAGTGTTAGGATTGCAGACGCTCTTGAGACTCAGACTCATCACTGTAAGAGGGGGCGGTGACATACCACCAGCGATGGAAGTGACGTTCTTCGGGTCAAATGTTTCAAACTCCATCTTACAAAAGCTGACACCTTCGGTGCATTTGCGGACGTTCTTAATTTCCACCCATCCTGGTCCCAAAAGCCGACGAGTAAGTAGGAAGTTCTCCAGCGGCCGCGTAAATGCCCCACAAATACGTGTGAAAGTCTTTCCGCCACGTGAACAGAAGTCCGAAGGTGGCGCCGGATATCTGCCAGGGTACTTCACCTTCAAAAACATATTTTTGCCTCGTGGAATATTCGCTTCCTCAAAGGCATAATTGCGTTCCACCAGCTTGGTTCTAAACACTTCCTGGTCACGTTTACTCGTGATGCAAGAAGGAATCAGAACGTTGTGGATTTCCTCGTGCATCTTCATCCACGCCTCCTGTTGTTCATTCTTGCTCAGTTCAATCAGTGGGGTACCCTTCGGAACCAAATACATGTATCGCTGCAGATTGTTCACAACCACACAGCAACTCCTGAACGTGGGCGGTTGGTTCGAGCCTTCAGGACTTGGGATCTTCATCTTACCGATAAGATAAATCTTACCTGGACGTTCACGGACTTCAACCGCATCCATCCAGTACATCTGAATCGAGTCTGCAGCAGTAGGTGGTACTTCAGACTCGGCGTCATCAGCTGTATCTGTCATCGTAACGTTCGAATCGTTCCCAGCAACTTGCCACCACTCGGCAACTTCATTTGACGGCACAGAGCTCATCATCATATCTTCCGGTTGGTGCTTCTGCTCAACAGGTGCAGCCAGTGCTCTTGCAGTCGGGGCTGAGGTCTGCAGACGGGCTTCACGTGCTTTGCGAAGCATCATCTCACGCTTGCTCATGATAGGTTTCGCCGGTTCAGCTTCTTCCTTCACCTTGGTATCGTCACCGTTAACTTCTCTCTTTTCGCCCTCATCCGCACTCGGGCTTCACGTGCTTTGCGAAGCATCATCTCACGCTTGCTCATGATAGGCTTCGCCGGTTCAGCTTCTTCCTTCACCTTGGTATCGTCACCATTAACTTCTCCCTTTTCACCTTCATCCGCACTCACTTCCTCCATCGGTTCATCAGCATCTGGTTCATACGCGTTGTCTTCAAACTCCACCACATCCTCTTCGACTTCCTCTTGACTTACAGCTGAAGTCACCGTGAACGGTTTCCTAGTACTAAATCCTGACGTTCCAGTCGAGAATGTCGACGATCCCGACGAATACGACATGGGACGTACATAGGCCGATCTGGATTCGGTCGGATTGCTCGTGAGGTCGTCCAACATACTATCCAGATCAATATCTCTCTTCGCAGTGGTTCTCTTGGTTCCAGGAGCTGCAGAGCTCTTGCTCTTGCTAGCAGACGCAGAGAAGAACATGTTAGTGATCTTCCCAACATACTATCCAGATCAATATCTCTCTTCGCAGTGGTTCTCTTGGCTCCAGGAGCTGCAGAGCTCTTACTCTTGCTAGCAGACGCAGAGAAGAACATGTTGGTGATCTTTTGGCCTTCTCCTCCTGCCAGTTTGGCTCTCTGCATCTTCTTGGCACGTCTCACATAGGAAGATGACAAGGCGCCAGCACTGCGCTTTTTCCCTGCTGCGGCGTCTTCGTCTGGCGCTGCGCCGTCCTCGGGGTCCGACTCGAAGAACTGCTCTTCTCCATCGTCGTAGTAGCCCATCTCTCCGTCGTCGTTCTCCACGAACGGGAGGCCTTGGCGTCGCTGCCGCACCAGCTCCTCGTACTCGTTTTCCGTCACAGACTTGTAGATGCTCTCTTCCTGCGGCTTGTACTGCGCCAAGCGACTGCCCGACGTGTCTTCCGCTGCGCCGCCATCGCGCATGCGCTTGATCTCGTCCAGCGCCTGCTTGCGGCCCGAGCTGCTGCGGCGAGCGCCCGCGCCCGCACGTCGTGAGCTCATCTTGCGGTCTTGACGTCCTAATGCGGAATGCAGAGTGGTGGTCGTTGCGCGCCAAAAAGGGAAACCTCCAGTTCACTTGTGTATATTTATACCCTGCCTTTTAATGATATGATCTACTTGTACAGGTTCTATTTTGTAGTCAAAGAAATTCATACTACTAGATTAAATATTAAATGAACTGTGTAAGTTAATAGTTACGTAATATTGACCAATGACATGGGTTGGCGGGTGTTCGTTCCCGCCATTT
>NBNE01001130.1:0-14430 GCA_002215365.1 Phytophthora megakarya | reverse complement strand
AGCACTGTACGCCAAGGGGTGAAAGTTTCACCGACTTCACCACACTCCTGCTAAGTGGTTCCGTCAAGCCAAGATCGTCGGCAAGATCCACAATGAGAAGACGATCTTACTCCTAGATACTGGTGCCGAGGTGTCCATTCTGGACACCACCTTTGCTCGTAAGGTTAGATGCTACATCGACTCTACTCAGATCCAAGATTGTGTGGGGATCGGCGACAACGTGTATCGAACAGAAGGAAGAACGCGGATCAAGGTGACTCTCGCAGGATCGTTGGTCTATTTCTTCGATATCTGGGTAGGACATCTCTCTGGCCAAGAATCTATCCTAGGCGTGGACTTCATGGTTCCGGCCGGGATCCGCCTGGATGTCGCCCAAGGATCCAGCAGCTTGCCCGACGAAGTCCGGATCCAGCTTAGCGGAAGGGGACAGCTTTACAGCGACAAGGCCAGGATCGTGAATCTTGGACAATACCTGAGAATCCAGTCGGAACAATCAGTGGAGCTCACTTTACGCCTGAGAACCTCGGATCATGAGCAATTCTGGGTCAGCCGTGGAGGCCATTGGGTCCCCACGATAGTCAACGGACCAGGGAAGATCCCATGCCTGAAGGTCACGAACGTCGGCGACAAGGTACTGATCCTCCATCAGGACCTGCGGATCGGGATCTGGCTGGCCGGCGATCATGTCCCGCGACTGCCGGGTTTCATCTCAGTAGGGTCCCGGCGCTATCTAGAACGGCAAAACCTGGCCCTGGAAGCGGCCGTGGACCCCCGATCTGCTGACCCGGGTCCTCCCCGAATGCAGAAGATCCGCATATGCTTGAGGTGAAGCGTCCCGAGTATGAAACCCTGCGTGAATTACTGCAACGGTCAAGACCGACGGCGATCAAGTGTCTGAAGGGCGGATCAGGTGGAGATCAAGAGGTCTTTGTCCCCCCGTCTTCTGATAACCCGCTGTCGGACAATCTGCCACCGGATTGTCAACCGTTGGATGTGGCGTCTGTCGCAAGCGATGAGTAGGATCTGTCGTCTATCGCAGATGACGACTATATGTCACATGTCGTGACAGTCGTGAAAGCGCTGGACGATCAGGATCCGAGCGTATCAGATATTATAGCGGTGGATCCAGCCCTTGCCGAAGATTCAACCTCGGAAACCGTATTGGCGAACGACGTTCTAAGTGGTACAACGGCGCGGATCAAGATCCGACAGCCCGAGAAGTCCAAGATACGAAGATGGCGATGTTGAATGGTGATGGGTCACACCCATCATCATTGGTGGGTGTAGAATCTGGAACGGGCCATAAGTTGGGTGATCCGCTAGACCAGAACGATGCCGAGTCTATGACGCAGAAAAAGAATGAGGATCCGGCGGCTGTTCTTGAAGATCAACCTGACACCTAGGATCTGGATCGCACTTGGGACTCGGATCAGGATTACGACGAATGCGTGTATTACCCCGAAGGCAGCGATCTCTACGCCGAAGATGTCGACGGACAACTAGCGGTACTGCCCAAAGTCCCAATAACGACGGAAGATGTGAGGATCGAGGATATCCAATTGTGCGGATCCGACAATCAGACGCCGGAAAAATCTACCGACTCCGTCAGCGGATCTGGAAGATCCGACATCTCCTGATCGGCAAGGGAAATGCGGATCTCGGCTGATCGCGCTTAAGTGCCGTAAGCTGCGGATCCAGTTCCGAGAGAAGTTGGCAGAGCTGATCAAGGGTCTCCTGTCAGCGAAGATGATTAACCACTCAAGATCGCCATTGGCATCCCCGATCGTCGTGATCATTAAGAAGAACGGTGTGAATATAAAATTGTGTATTGATTATCGGTTGATTAACAGGATTAACAGTCTGACGCAGCTGATGGCTTACCCGATGCCGTTGATCAACGATCTACTGGAGGATCTGAAGTCTACACTATGGTATTGCTCACTGAATATGACGAGTGGTTTTTGGGTGGTGAAGATGACGGATCGGGCCCGCCTGACCTCGGTCTTTATCACCCCATTTGGACTGGTCGAGTGGAATCGGATGCCTTTTGGGCTGAAGAATGCTCCGCAGATCTACCAGCGGATGATCGACAATGCCCGGTATGGGTTCACTCGGATCCCGAAAATGGCAGGTGATCTGGAACGTCTAGATGTATTCGAAGCTGGAGAACCTGAAGATCCGGGTAAGCCATCGGTGTTAGGACGCAGATCCTATATCGACGTCATCGTAGTGCCAGCAGATAATTGGGGTCAGCTATGCGACCGAGTTGAAGATCTGCTGGAGGCGTGCGACAAATGGAACATGTCGATCAGCGTTGTCAAGAGTTTCTGGGGCATACCCAAGATGGAATATCTCGGTCACAATGTATCGCCCAATGGACTGGAGGTGAATCCGAAGGATCTGTCGACGTTGACGGATCTCAAGTTTCCCGGATCCCTGCCTGCCATGTAATCCTTGTTGTGCAGCCTGAACTATTACATTCGCTTCATCGAAGATTACGCGATTTACGCGTCTGTGCTGTATGAGTTGAGGGAGATCGACTATGCTGCGATGGAGAAGGGCATGAATCAAGGCTGGATCCATCTAGCACTAGCATCGGAATCCCCGGATTCATTCATATTGACTAAGGATCCGACGAGTCCGCAATCGTCGGATACTGATCTGCGGGGTCCGGATCCCGAACTTAGCACGCAAGATCCGAACCTAGTGACACGGGATCCGATGCCTGACTGCGTGAAGGTGTCGAATTCCGAGAAGGACATTTTTACTGATCTGGATACCTGGTGGATTCATGCTCACAGATCCGTCAAGGTGCTAAAGGAGAAGATCGCGAAGACGCTGATCCTGAGGCACTTCGATCCGGTTCGACAGGCTGTGGTGGTTGTGTATGCCAGTGATTGGGCGATCTCCGGTGCACTGATGCAGGAGTATGATCAGATCTACTATCCAGTGATGTTTGCGAGCCGTACGTTGAAGTCCAACGAATTAAACTACGGGATTCCGGAGAAAGAAGTTTAGCATTGTTGCGGATCCTGGATCTCAACTATAATACTTTAGTTGGGAGGCCGATCCGAGTGCTGACGCGACATTCTACACTAACTTCGTTATTGAGATCCAATGCATTACCAGATCGCCTGGGACAGTGGGCCGCGTTGGTTTCACCCTCGATCCTCGAGATCGTCAAGTGTAGCAAGGGCGAGGATGAGATCCTGGGCACATTAGCAGCCAGTATCACTCCCAGATCCAAAGTCGACAAAGCGCTGATCTCAATCGCCCCGAAGAAGGAGCCGAGATGCAAGAGAGGATCTGTATGTCGCCTGATTCGCCGGATCCGCCAGCGTCAAGCGAGGTGGAGGCACCTACAGAGTGATCCTGTGGAAATTACCTCAGTGGACTCTGGTGAAGACCAGATCCGACTATGCCGAAGGTTTAACTGTCAATAAGGCCGAATATCATGGGCTTTAGTTAATTCTTGACTTGCTAGAGGGAACGGAAATGCTACGACTGGTTATCGGTGGCGACTCAAACTTGTTGATCCGCCAAGTTAGAGGTGAGATCGACTGCAAGGCACCTCGATTGACACTGTTAAGACAGAAAGCGTTGAACAGACTGCAGATCCGGGCGGGCCATGAGTTGGTACATGTGAAGCGAGATTGGAACGGGAGCGCAGGTAGTCTGGCTAGTGCTGCATTGCAACGACAATGTGGAGTCGAGATCGAAACCGATAGCGAGATCCAGGATCTGATCACATTGAACCGACTGGACGAAATATTGGTGGTGAAATCTGAGGATCCGACAGCGCAGATCTCAGCCGTTACAACTAGATCGAAGGCTAGATCTGGCGTGAGATCGGGATCCAACCCCTCGGTACTGTGCAAGGAAGTGATCAAAGGCTCAGGATCGAGCGGATCCGACAGGCACAGGACGAGAAGCGTGAATCCACAGTGTGACGAAATAATTGACTGGTGAAGTACGCGATCTGACACAGGAAGAGGCCAAATATCGCGGATCCATTGTCATGAATTATGAAGTGGATCAGCATGATCTCCTTTTCTATTGCCCCACTACGAAAGAATCAGCTGCGGATCGGGACAAACCGATGCGACTAGTGTTACCTGACACGTTGCATCAGGATGTTCTACACCATTATCATACCAGCCTCCAATGTGGACATTAGGAGATCGGCCGTACTTACGATCGGATCCGGGATCATTTTCACTGGAGAGGATTGTACCGGAGCGTGCAAAGATATGTCGGGGAGTGTAAGGATTGCGAGACTGGAAAAGGGCGACCCCGGACCCAGGGCGAATCGCCGGGTAATCTTCAAGCTACTTATCCATTTCAGATCATCGCTATGGATCACATCCCCTCATTGTCCAGATCATATAAAGCTAACACTACGTTGTTGATCTTCGAAGATATTTTCTACGGAAACGTGATCGCCAAAGCGAGCGGATCCAGGATGGCTCAGACTGTGGCAGAATCCTACGAGGAATGTGTGTTCCGCCGATTTGGTGCCAGCGAGGTGATCCGCCATGATCGTGTACCCGGATTTATGTCCGATTTCTTTCGCGCGTTTTACAAAACCCTGGATCAGCGTCAACGTGCAACAATGGCATATAGATCCAAGGCGTACGGATCCGCGGAAAGGATTGTGCGAGAGGGATATGTCAAAAAGCTTGTGGCATGGCGCTTTACGTGTGGCCGAAAAGATCGGCGAGTACGCGGTGAAACTCGAGATCGCCGGATTCGCATACAACATCTTCCCCGTGGTCCACGTGTCAAAGATCAAGCCTGTCAGAGAATTTCCGGATCGGCCGGTAATACGACTTACGACGCAAGATCAAGATCGGCTGGATTTCGACGAAGCACTTTTTCCTGGAGATAGCTTGATTCAAGATCGCGATCCGGACGAGTAAGAGGTTGAAAGGATCTCGGATATAAGGACCGGTAGGAAGATATGGTCGGATTCTGCGTGAATTCCTAGTACACTGGCGCGGGTACGAGGATCCGACCTGGATCGATGAGGTAGATCTCAACTGTGGAGCGATACTCCACGAGTTCTTGCGGGATCGCGCCAATCAGAATCGATGCAATCTCACGAAGAGGCCTAAAGGCAAAATCCGCATAGTTGAGCTGGTCGCTAATGCGAGAAAGCTAGGATGAAGGATCCGCAGGAAGGCTGCGGATCGGAGGAAGATAGGTGTATATAAATAATATCTCCATATATGGATATATTACGATGTGCCGAAACTACAAAGATCGAGATCCGAGATGATGTGGAGGCGGATCGCGAATTATAGACTCTGCGGGAATAAGTGTGAAATGATCAGTGAAATAAAATGAAAGAAGACATATATTAGCAGGAGGAGCACAGATTTGCTAAAGTGTCGGAGCCGACGAGCGCCTCAGGATCAGCAGGTGCGTCGGGATCCGGATGTGAGTTGTGTCAAGTAATCTCAATTCCGAAGAACTTCTCCACCAGCCGAGGGATCCGATGCGCAGGATGATCCGCTGTAGAGCTGCGGTAATGGTTTTGCCACGGATCCGCTTTGTCACAATCGACAAGTGCTTCAATCAAGTTGGCAGGATCCGGCCGACCAGTGGGACGGGCTTCAAGGCCTGAATATCAAGTCACCTCGTCTGATCTCTTGGGGAAGTGGAGAAAGAAGGGATCCAGCAGGAGATCGAGATCGCACCAACCTTCTTGCATGGTCAGCACGAAGATGAGCAAGATCCTGCGCCAACGATCGCCGGCGTGTGATCGCCGATTGCTGCGCGCCTTGCAGAGAGCCTCCAGGCATGGATGATCCGCACACATGCGCTTGATGATCGGGAGCTTGTGCGTAGATTTCCAGTACGCGACGAAGTCTCGGATCTCCAACTGCGAATATTCTTCCAGGAAGACGTCAAGGCGGTCGCCCACCAGAATCTCGACGCAAATCGGGTCTGCCACATTACCCCCACCGAGGATCTCCCAGGGGGACTCGTCGTTGAGAGCCTCGATGTCATCTGCGGTGATCAGATGAGCGCCGTAATCTGCATCCGAGGGAGGTCGAGATCGTGGCGTATGATGAGGGTAGATCCACTTGGGTCGACAAGGCAGAGCAGTCGCAAGAAGATCCACCGTCATCGCCATGATCGTCCATCGACTCAGATCATCCAGCACCCAGGGATCAATGTCGGCCGCCGAAAACACACGGATCTGGGTGCGCCCTGGAATGTACAGGTTATCGGCGAGTGAATCCTGGGGAAGCATAGCTGGATTAGAAGGCGGACGATTACCAGCAGGCAGATCGGCACAAGGATCTGGAACATCATCACCGTCGTCGCCAGATCCGTCATCCCCCGGATCACCCCCTCCACTAGCACCGGTACGACACGGAGATGCGTGATCACGCCGACGTTGCGCGGATCTCGATTGGGCAAAGGCTCGAAGGGTGCCTTCTTCGAACATATAGTTCTCGACCTCCTCAGTCTCATGATTGGTAGAGGGAGCAGAATTGTCCGGATCTGAAGTATCTTCATGATCTTCGTCGTCGTCTGCGGCTTAATCCTTGGTATCTTTGTCACCACCAGTAAGATCCAAGATCTGCGGTTGAGGGCCATCATCCTGTGGCTCTGGTGCGGATCCCTCAGGCTTGCGTTTCGACGGTGTATTATCGCTGCTCGAGTTACCGGACCTACCGAGTTCTTGAGTGGCATCTAGTGGATCAAACGAAGAAGACGAGTCCGGATCTGGATCCTTCCTGCGATCCTTGCCGCCAGACTCATCATCGCCTAGGTCATCATCATGCGGAGATCCGCCACCCATGTCGATATCTGCTGGTTCTTCAGCCAGATCCTCGTCATCATTGTCCTCTAGGTGTTGCGATTTGCGCTTGGAAAGGCGACTGGGGCTGGAAGAAGAAGCCAGACTACGCGAACGCTTGGGGCCCTTCTTCGAAGGGGAGCCAGATCCGTCAGTGGGCGGATCCTTACCACCTTCAAGTGATTTCGATCCAGCTGGCATGTGGGTGGAGAATCGGAGTCGGGATCTTTGGATGACGCACCTCCGTCATTATTGCTTAGAGGATTTTGATCCGACTCGAATCCAAGACTCAACCAGGTGGTCGGTGGTTATGCTCCCATGGCGTTGGCGATCGATCTGACCAAGTATGCGCAGAGTCCGACGAAGTTCACGTCGGAGATCCGTTCAATCCACAGTGAGGATGTCGATGTCCGTGAAGAGAGCTTGGATCCGCGCTGTACTCTCTGTGATCGTGCGTTCACTCTTCTTGCGGAGCAAGTACACACGATTGTAGTTTATAGCGTGGTCAACAATAGTTAAGATGTGCTTATGACCAAGCCTATCGTGTGCCATGGCAACCTTTAGGTCAACCCATAGTGTAGCACCAGGTTCATCGGTTGGTGCCGATGTGGACGTGTCTTGCTTGGTTTTAGTTCGTCGATCTTGTTTGGCCTCAGCACAATTCATACAAAAATCCACTTGCCGAACTCGCATGATTATCCCTGTCCAGCTGGATAACCGATATCAAGTTTTGATCAATGCCCTAGGCGTAGTAAACATGTTTCAGTAGCACAAGCTTCTTTCTCTATTAGCGGTTACTGTAATTAAAGTGCTGCCACGCTCGGTAGATACAACACGAATACCATTTGCTACCTTGACTGTGAGAAAAGCAGGCTCCAAGGCGAATAGTTGTTCTCGATCAGTACAAAGGTGGTGTGTTGCTCCAGAACCAACAGTCCAAGGTCCAGCGGTAGTTTTGTTAGAACTTCCATATTGTTCGGAAGCAGCCATCCACACGTGTGCTTCATCATCAGAATCGATAGTCGATTGAATTTCCGTATCTCCAAATTCACCAATGGAGGCAACCGATGTTTGACTTCCATCTTCACTTACAGCAATGTTTACGCTACCACTTCTGGAGGGCAACTTCTTGGCTTGTTCAACAATTGGGCACGTAAACCTTTTGTGCCCAGGCTGGCCGCACACGTGACATCGTATTTCATCTCGATTTCCAGCAGCAGCGGCAAATACTTGGCCATTAATTTGTTGACGGGAGCGTTTGTTCAGAGTTGTCGTTGTTATTCCGCGGGTTACGGTAACTGTGATCATCATTCTTACGATTGTTGCGATCGTGACTACGATCGTTGTGTGAACTATGGTTGGGTCGGTCACTATTGCGGGTTTTACGATCATCTCGCTTGGTGCCAAATTTCCTGCCATCTCCACGTAGTTTGTACAGTAGACGCTTCATTCGATCTGTTTCCGCAATGTAATCTTGAGTATCATCGGGCACGGACGCCAAGAGAGTAGGGGCTAAGTCAGGACACGCGTTGTTACCAAAGACTTCCATTACCATCTTAGTCTGACCTCCTTCCATAAGACTCTCAATGAAATTCAAATACTCCAAGTATTCGTGCCACAAATCACCTTCACGCTTGTTACATTTCATCTTGGTACTAAGTTCCAATCGGCTTAGTTTGCAGCCGAACTCTGCACGCATCGCGCGCTTCATATCTGCATATGGCGTGTTTGCATTATCATGGCGTCGTTGCCACTCCGAGTTTTTCTTATGATAATATCTTGACGCCTTACCTTCGAGAAAATTGACGATCACCGAAACTTTAAGGTCGTTCGTCCAGGTTGAGCCGTTTACCAGTTCTTCGGTGTGAATTGCGTGTTCAAACTCGTGTATGAAGTTTTCAAAACCAGCTCCAAGTCCAGGATAAATATCATTTCCCTTGAAGTTCGAACAGCGAACGTCTTTGATTTTTGTTTCTTAGGTGAAGGAGGTGCAGTTTCCATGCTAACATCAGGCAAGTCAACGGAAGCCGGTGTTCGGGCGCTCAATAATTTCTTCATTTCGCTGAGTTCACTTTGTAGTCGAAGGATAAGCTGAAGTTGGTCATGTGGCTCCATGGCTTCTTGATCTAATTGGTCAAAGCGTAGTTCGTCGAACAGGCCAGACAAATTTGTTCGTAAATCACCAACTTCTTCTTTAAAACTGTCCACACCCCGTGCAGCAGCTGATTCTTGGTCAAGGTCGCCTCGCGAGTCGTTGGAGTCGTCACTGGTAAATGTAGAGCAATGGCAAGTTGAGCTCATAACCTAATGGTTGCTCAATTCCCGAAGATCAAGGTCTCTTCTTCATGTGGTGCCTCGCACCAAGTATATTTCGGGATGACTAATCTACTAGAATCTTAAGCGTAGCCTAAATGTAGTTATGTAGAGTTAAGTATGTAGTAGTTTCATCATGAAACTTTCATGTCTTGGTACAAGAGGCGGCTGGAGAGGTCGTTGCTGTCGTCTTCGTAAGTTATCGATGTCACTGTGCTGATCGCAGGTCATTGTTGGCGCCATTGTACCGATCGCAAATGGCGCAAGCAACGGATTTCCAACATTCAGCCCAAATTTTGAAAGGAGGCATGTCAAAATAAACTGCTGTATCGTCAACGTTGTAGATAGCTCTTAGTGGAAACGACTTGTACTCGTTCCAAAACCTTACGACACGCTACCCGTGCGTGTCGTGCAGGTCAACCGCTTTCTTTTTCGTGTACTGAGGCTTTTGTACTGTAAAAGGTTTTTTCTTTCAGCCAACGAGGTTGGTAATCCTTCATGTACTGGATCATCAGCCCAGTACTCAAGTACTTAAAACCATACAATTTTAGTTTAGAATTTATTGTACACTGTAAGAAAAAAGTTACCTCTTCTTCACGGCGCACGTCCTTCGTGAAAGTGACAAATTCATGCGCAAAGGGAATTTCCATTTAGCACCTTGCCCCTTAAACGTATTACTGGTCTGTGGGCCGTCGAACTTGTTGATATTTTCCTTGGTGTCTACCCAGTCCCGCAGTGTTCAGCGCGGAATCTTCAATATTCAAGCGGCACCTCTGGTGCCCATTATCTCGGCTTTCTCTATAGCTTTACGCTTAGTCTAAATGGTGTAGGAGCGCTGTTGTGGCGCCATGGCAGCGCCATAAACGAGAAATGCTCGCCAGACGACAAGTTGAGCTTCTAGCAACCACTCGGAAAATATTTGAATTCTCTTGGATAAAATTTTATACTTGTTTTTTTACTTCAAGTTAAAGTGGGCGGGTTTTTGTGGTATGGCGTCTTTCACCGTCGTTGTCTGTACTGCAGTGTAGCAACTTGCTACTTGCAAATTGAATACTACCTCCGCTCGGAAAATAACGCACATTTTTAAAACCATTTCTCGAGAGCTCCGCCTCGTTTTTATTCGAATATAAGTTGTTCAAAGGTGGCCTTCAGTCTGGAGGAGTTGGTAGTTAGGTCTTTTCCTACAATCGTGATGGTAAAGTTGGTTGTTTCAGAAGCGAAAGCACATGAAAAAAGAAAAAGATACTAGCGATCGTGTTCTGACAGCTCAAGACAAAAACACGTCCAGATCACTCGGTGTTGTGCCAAGGCACTTGACTAGACGTCGGGATCACACGGCAGAGTCACCGGAAGCTCTCCAGCACGAAGTAGCCTGTCCTTCTGGAAGTGTCGGATTGGGAACGAGTTGCCGCCGTTGTGTTTCATGATGTTCACCATATGGATAAATACGTCTTGTTCAACGTAGCGTAGGTGGTCGACTCAAATGCGCGTTGCTTCAATAAGGTCTTCCGGCTTACGAGGCATAGTGGTGGATTGTAGAGACTGGATCGCCCGGCCGCGCTACAGCACAAAGAAACATCAGCGACAGGACGTTTTGGATGAGCTGACATAGAGCGGCACGGTCCTTCTTCTTCCTACAGCACAAAGAAACATCAGCGACAGGACGTTTTGGATGAGCTGACATAGAGCGGCACGGTCCTTCTTCTTCCTACCTCGCAATTGCGAGCGGGCATCTACAACCGCAGCCACACGCGGTCCCATTGAAACCAATCCCCGCTTTCAAATCCTCGCGACAACCCAGCGACTGTGCCCAAAGTCCTCTGCTACGGCAGTGATGTCTCGACGTTTGAGCTTGCCATTGTTGCTTGTTAGAAGTAGCGTCTCCCACGCAGCCTTGCGTTCTGCGTTGGTTGCCTGCTTCACGGGGGGTCACGATGTGGGGAAAGGGGATCTTTTAAAGTGACCAGTTCGCAAAATGGGCGGGAAAAACTAAAGCTGTGGTAACCTAGCTAAACCGATTCATTTTGATTTCAACGAGTATAAAAGTTTTAGAGTTTTGACTAACATCACATAATGTGCGTTATTTTCCGAGCGGAGGTAGTAGCTGCAAGCTATTCAATTTTGACTTCCAAGTAGTCATACTTTTCCGCCGGGGTCGGCGGAATAAATGCTTCCGTCCGCAGTTAGTTACAGTACCTCCAGTAAGTATTGAGAAGATTGATTACCAGCGAAGATCGACATGCTGAAAGACAATTGTAGTCCTACGATTCTTGAACTTTAGGCAAACTCAAATACGTCAGCAACAGAAGATTTAAGCAACACATCATGTGGCTATGCGAAGTCAAGGACGCGCACCATACCATAAAACTTGCCGACTGTGGCTGACACTGGCCGACACATTGGTGATTGGTCAAAACTAGACTGGTCGCCGACTGGTCATAAATGAACGTTAGTTTTTATTCTTAGTGAGTTTATTTAATGACTGGATGCGCACCCAGTCACTTGTTGTCATTTCAGATTTTCAGGAGCAGCGGACAAGCTAACGGTACATAACTGTCTGTACTCACTACATCTACCTGCACCACTACCCATCCCAGAAGCTCTGATGGTTGAGCCCGGTTGAAAGGCTGGTGGAGCTACCCAGCCGGGGGTATTTTGATTACTTATTATGTTTGTACAAAGGCGCCTGAAAATTCAGCTAAGCATACTGTAGTGCAGTGTTTCACACACTGCCGTTAAGTATGCTGTACGTGCGTTCTAGTACTAATGTATATAATATAATTTGTTTTCGCTAACATGAGTGTCTATTTATCGTTTATGTTGCTGTGAACGTATTGTCTTCAACAGCCTCATCGTCAATGAAAGTACTGCGCACAAGTTCATGGCGGTCACGATTAAACTGGGTTACCAGCTCCTTCGCGATGTTCTCGCGAGGCTCCAGTGTTGGCTCCCAGTCGACCAGGTAGTGTGGCTTGTTGCCCATGACCACGCGCTGCAGGAGGCGTCGCACCCCGTAGGTCCCGCACACTTGACCCACAGCTCCATTTGTTGGAGGGATGAGCCATTCCTGGAGGTCGTCCAGCTCAATCAGCCCACGCTTTATCTTCTTGCTCTTGGCCTCGCACTTGTCCTTCAAGCTGACGAAGATTGCGCGAAGAGCTTCCGGTACACGGTCTCGAGTCCCGTTTGTCTGAATCATCGAGTTGCGTAAGGCTCGGATGGATGCGTCTAGAATACGTAGCTTAGCAGCTATTGCAAAAGTTATGCAAAGCGTCTTGAAGTCATGATAAGTGACGATATCCTCAATAGACAGCATGCTTGATTCGAAAGTTTGGCGGCGAATTCCGAAGTGTTTTCATTTTAAAATGTTGTGTGTGAGTTTGTATTGGATTGATAGTTACCGAATAACTGGACAGGGGAGCTATCAAATAAGACCACTTAATTAGTAGCTGGCTAAATCGGTAATTTATGTACGTACAAACAAGTCTTGTGTTTTACACGGAGCTGGATCGAGGATAGTTTCGATCGCAACACGAGCTCGAAACGCTGTTATCAGGGCATCCAACTTACCCTCATGGTAGTATTTGCGCAATTGCTTCAGGACGGATGATCCACTCTTGCGCGTAGCACCGTGCGCTACAAAAAACTTGAACATATTCTCTTCCGATTGTTGCCCAACTTCAAGGACATGGTCGCAATAAGTAGGTGACGATGGGTCCAGCTTGAAGCCATTTGGCAGGAAGAGCTTCATGTAGTTCACAATTTGCTTGTACGTCGATTTCTTCTGCCGATTCTCGCAGACATCTCAGAGTCGCGTTGTCTTGGCATACCACTCAAACCAGATTGCAGCTGGTCCTTTCGAATGCGACTTAGAGCCACAGCCCTTGGGTTTTGCTGGTGCCACGGTGTTGCTTGAAGTATTTCCTGCCACATTTCCCGTTGTCCCGGGCTCAGCTCTGGTCATTGACACGGCTATATCTTCATCTCTCTGGGCTTGTTGCTTCTCCAACTCCGTCACCCGTTTAGCTAACGCTTGGTTCATTGCTACCAGCGCTCTAATGACGCAATTTTGATGGTTGATCAGCGTATCTTCAC
Source organism: Phytophthora megakarya (assembly GCA_002215365.1). Classification (NCBI taxonomy): domain Eukaryota; phylum Oomycota; class Peronosporomycetes; order Peronosporales; family Peronosporaceae; genus Phytophthora; species Phytophthora megakarya. Next base: position 1,211 of record NBNE01001130.1, on the reverse strand, counting down.
GCAAAAGTTTATCGCCACCATTTCCTTCTGGGTCGAAATTTTTGTTCATCGCTATACGCTGAAGCTCGAAGCTCCACGCCAATACTTGTGCCTACCAGTCGTCACCAGGTCTTCCGTACCAGGAGTCGAGTCGTAGTCGACTAGGTCCTCGCCTCTCGACGGCGTAGCTGGTACCCCATAACTTTATCCTTTCGCCATTATCAAGTTCGAAGAGAATTACGCGCATTCTAGAAACGTATGGGCACATCGGATACCGTTCTAGAACCTCAGGGAAATGCTGGATCAACGAAACCGTGAGTACTTCACATACACGATCACATAGGTGTCGTGTTGGGAATCCACGATTGTACCCCTCCCGCCACTCACAACAATTCGTCAGCTCCGCAAAGAGCTAACGACGAGCGGGATCAAAGGACTATACTCGATAGTCCTTGGTCCGATCCCTTCCAAGCTCCATTTGACTCTGCACTGGTAAGGTGATAGGTCGTAGGTCGACCTAAAACTAACGTCCTTGGTACGAGCACTCCAAGTCGTCTTCTCCTTCTTTTTCAACTTGACCCTGCCTGCCCCTCAGTGGTGGAAGGTGCTTGACTTTTCAGCCAGACGCAGGGGTGCTGGGCTCTTGCTCCAGCGGTAAGATTTACTGGGAATGTGCTCCAGTCTTTGACGATGACTCGTCGGCCTTCAATGCGACCAAACCTCACACCTAGCGCTTGGTCTTGCCACGGATGGACAGGAGTTCTTCAACCGAGTCCACCAACAGACATATATGCCACCTAAGTGACCTGGTCCTTTTGGACTTACCCAAAAGAAGTCTTGACCTTTAAGTAGCAAATTCTGTTCTGTTCTGTACTAGTCCTATCTCCTACTATAACGTATACAAATATCAAGTATAAATGCAACTAAGCTAACGACTCTCAAATGACTAATGTGGCATAGCGCCTTCTAGTTTTCCTGAGGAGTTGGAAGCCACTCCCCGAGAGGACGTGCCTGCACCTTTTCCCGAGAGAGCTGATCAAGGGCTCTCAGGTCCTCGAAAGTTCGTCCCGGAGGAACCTCGGCCTGCATCGGTCCCCCGACAGAGCGCGCCACGGGCTCTCGGGTCTCCGAATATCTACTCCGGAGGACGTCTAGTTCCCCGGGAACCGACATCCGCAGTTCCCCGGAATTACCCGGGAACTTGTACCGTCCCGATCAACTACAGCCGGTCG